>WYDI02030156.1:3364-18762 GCA_009867235.2 Psittacus erithacus
GATCACATGCATTCTTATGAAAAGGGCTTATGCTTATCTCAGGTTAGCAACATGATACACAGTTCTAGGGCTGATATCAAAGACATTTTTGTTTATGTATTTAGCCACTTGCAAAAGTCGCTGGATTGTCAGCTCCAGAGGCTAAAGTCCTTGATTTATTTACTGGAAGGTGCTGCATGGACAAATGCAGCACAACTTTCCCTCTGTCACTGTGCCAGTATGGCTCAGCCCTCATCTAGGTTCCATACTCATTCAGTACTTGCTCAGATAGTTATCTAGGGAGTAAACAGTGCCAGCCACAGCCATGGCTTCTGAGATATGGAGTCTAGCCCAGTCAGAGTTTGCCAAGATAACCTCATTGCATCACATGCCAAAGAGCCACAAACAGCTGTAGTACTGAAGGACTATGATATTTAAATAAGATACTGAAATATAAAAGATAAAATACTGAAAATGCAAAGTAATCATCATCATGTTAGAATACAGCCAAATATGGGATGTAGAAATGAAAGACTTCCTTCCATATTTTTATAGTTTAATATTTAACATATTTATGTTACTAAAACATCTAGATTCAATGGACAGGCAAAAGAGCTTCATTGGGGCATATTTTTTGCAGTGATAAATTCTGGTAGGAGTCAAGGACAGTATGGAGCCTGAAGATACACACAGGATATATATGAATGCATTTCAGTCCTAGGTGTGTGTGCATGTGTCATAAGTGTGTTACTTTGTAAGTGTCAAAATAAGGTCAGTGCAGATGAATAAGTATATGTGAAAAGGCCAGGAAGGAAATTCATGTCAAATCAAGCTAAAAATAGGTGGCTGAGTGAATGAGAAGAAAACCTGCAGTGTCTGAGAAGGAAAGGAGCCTTGCACAAGAAGTTAAAATATTTTCTGAACTTCATTGAAAATATTTTAAACACGTGTGTTACAAAATTCAGATTTCCTTCCTTCCTCCGTTCCTCCCTTCTTCCCTTCCTCTCTTCCTGCCTGCCTGCCTCCCTCCCTCCTTCCCTTCCCTCCTTCCTTTCCTTCCTTCCTTCCCTTCCTTCCTTCCCTCTCTCTGTCTTCCTCTCTCCCTCCTTCCATTTCCCCTCCTTTCTACCTCCTCTCCTTTCTCCCTTTCTCTCTTACTCCTCTCTCCCTCTCTATCTCCCTTTCCCCCTCTTTCTCCTTCATTCCATTTGTGGATCTCAGGTCCAAAAGGAAGCAACAGATTCTAGCAACTGTATTTGATAGACTCCTATCCATTATCACAAGGCCTGCTGTGTAGTCATTAGCAAGCAGTTGCGCTGCCAGCTGCATTTGGCAATACTGTTGATTGAAGTTATTTCAATTGGCATTATTTTTGTAGAGATATAGACCTTATATTTATGCCTACAAAAAATGTCAGCAACTCATTTTAGCATATTTTGAGATAGGGCAATAGCCCACCCTTGTTTTGCTGTTCACTGTACAAATACAGAGTATAAACCAGTATGTTCCTGCCAAGTTTATAGTCTAGAGAGAGGAGCAGATTCCTCTTCAGGTGGTAGAGAGAAATACCACAGAGTGATCCTTCTGCTCACTTGATGTATCTATTTTGAGTTTAAAAAATTGTATTCTGGAGAAGGCTGTTTCTTTCCTTCACTTGTTGCAGACGGAAAACATGCCAAACTTCATAGACATCTGAGTTTTAGACCTCAAATAAGGAGATAATGATGTTATCCTGTGTAATTTATTCAACAGCACAGGTTATCTGGGTCAGCATTGAGGAACATGTTGCAGTGAGACTCGGCCATGGCTGTGTCGGCCAGCAGTCACTGCTGGTATTTACATTGCTGGGAAGGACATGTTATAGCGCAGCTTGAAAAATGTCTATTTCTCTTAGCCAGCGGAAATCTGAAAATTTACGGTGACAACTCAAATATCAGAAGTTCTTGTTTCCAACAAATATTTACATTTTGTGGCATTCAACTTCCTCAAATTTGACCTTTCACTCAGAAAGCACACAGTGCAAAATGCAAAAATAAAGGAACCAAGAGCTTGCTTAGAAACACAATTTTCCATTAAAAGCACTTTTAATGACATATATTCCATCAGCCTTAGTTGCTTTTGACAGTCAGTAAGTGATTCAGGTGCCCAAACATAGGATTCATAGTCTATCTTAGAAACACTTTCAGGCATCTAGGACACCTGTATGTGACAGCCACCTGTGAGACCCTTACCTTCCAGAGTCTGTGGCTGGGGCTGGGAAGGCATGGCCTGCGGCATCTAGAATAGCATTACACACTCTTGGTTAGGCAATTAGTCTCTGAATCTCAACAACTTCAGACAAGAAAACATCCCATCTGATGTTATTAATGGGCTGTCACTGCCCGATAAAGGAGGAAGGTCAGCAGCATAGCGCTCTTGAGTCTCACCCTTTATTCATGCCACTCTTTTAGCCCCTCCTGGCTGTTTTACATTAGAGTAGCCAGAAATTCCTGGGATGGCAGCTTCATGCTGTAACCTCCAGGAAGTGCTTAGTACTGGGTAGGTGGCTCACCCACCACCTGCAATGCCAAAAGTCCTAGAGCAAGAGGGAGGTTGCAAATCCAGGCACCTGCAACAAGAACCTGGGAAGTTCCCAAGTTCCTGGGAACCCTCCTAGCACATGGCATGCAGGCCCAGCAAGCTTGGTGAGAAAGAAGCCTGGTGTTTGGCAACCTGAATGTGCAGGGGTAAATGAGTGATAGCTAGCAACCAACTCCACCTAAGTCTCCCTGAAGCTATAAAAAGACAAGAAGGATTAGTAATTGTCTTGAGTCAGCTTGTTTGGGTTTGAGTTTGGTGGGTTTTTTGAGTCTCAGTATGACAGGGGCAACAGTGGAGAGCCATGTGCTGGAGAAAGAGAGAAGACAGAAGATTGTAATACAAAATACTATGAATGGAATTTTTATTGTTCAGTTCTCTTGTCCCAGAAATGGAAACCCTTTTTTTTCCTCTTTCATAATTATTTTACAGTTTCTGCTATAATCTTTGTGATTATATATAAAATATATATAAATAATATTCTGTCCTATAATGACCTACCAGATAGTGTCAGCAGAGTCCTGGATTTCTGGGCTACTGCCTCGACTTGTCCTTTTCTGATGAAAGCAGGGGTTTAGCTGTGTTGTGTAAAATTCAGTGTTACAACCAGAACATAGGGTATGAGCCTCCTGAACTTACGTTTTAATGTGACAACAAATGGATCTGTTGACAGAATTAGTTATCTCCTACATGTTTTTTTAAGTTTCAATGAGGAAGGTTTAAGAAGTTCAATGAGGAACATTTTTTTAATTCTTGTGTCTTTTGGAGTATTATTACACACAAGCTGAACCAAAGTACAGAGGACTTTACATGTACTGAAAAATATGTACCCAGCTGCATTGCTGTTGTGGATCACTGAACTATGACCAGCCTAAACTATCTCCTGGATTTTTTCTTGTCCCTTTACTCCCAGGCTACACATTTTGGACCCTAATTTCCGCTGGCATTGTAAATTTACCCTAGTGAAGAATTTGGCCTTTACACTGCAGAGAAACAAATAAAATCTCAGTATTGGTTTGTGTTTGGGTTGTTGCTGGTGGGGTTTTGTAGGTATTTTTTATTTTTTTTTTTTCTTCTTTTTGCTCCAGTGATTCATTTATGAAAAAAGATGATAAGATTCAGGCTTCTGATGGTATTTCCATTACCCAGGAATTGAAGTACTCTGAGCAGGCTAGGACTTGCATAAAGATAAACACACGTACCCAAAGTGAACACAAATGCTTTAAATACAGAAGAATATTGCAACTTGTGCCCTGTGCTACTTACCAGCAGACCTTATGCTGTGGATTTATGGCTGTTGTCACATACTTCTCTGGCTTTTCTCAGAAGAAAGCTTTTTCATAACTAAATTAATTAAATTCAGAGAGAGTGTTAAAGTAAAAATACTGTCCATACAGATACACAAATATATACCTGCATAAACCTATAATTAGCAGTCCAGCAGATTAGATCATCTGATGATAATTAGTTTGTTTTGAGTCTGGATCTTCATGGTAGATGCTGGACTTCAAATAACGTAATTAGTTTCTGAAAAGACACCAGCTTCTCAGCAGTTCACTGTCATTTTCTCCAATGTGCTTCCTGAGAGTTGAATGAAGTTCTTGCATTCCAAATAAATTCAAAGCCATGTGTCAGGTGCCAAATATATTATAAAAATAAGGGATTTTCATGCACCAGTCTTTGACGGTAATCTCTTACACAGTTTCTTGACTGCTATGGGCTCAATATTTTCCAACACTTGTGATGCAGCAGAGTAAAGATCATGTTTTAGTCTAGTTATGAAATTTTAGTTACATATTATTAGAGACTTTCGAAGTAATTTGACGTGTTTGTAACCAAAACATGGGCCAAAATGAGTAATGGTTTGTCATCAGTGAATTTCTGCTGCTTCAGAAAAAGTGATTTTACCTTCATAACCAGCAACGATCTCACATCTTACATCTTCAGGGGAAACTTGGTCTCTTGTAGCCATGCTAGAAAAGCGACGCATTTTCTATTTGCTCTATAAACAGAATTTCAGTTGCCATGGCATTCTCTTTTGCTGCATAATAAATAAGGAGTTTTATTTTTCCTAGTCGTAAATAAGAAATCTCATTCTCATTTGGTGTAGAGATTCTTCAGATGCTTTACTAATACTTTATTGTCTGCCTCAGTAACAAATATGCTGCCTATCCAGAAACACTGTGGCTTCCATTAGACCATTCTATTCATTTGATTCAAGTGGACAATAAAACATGCTGTATGACAGCGTGTCACTGATGACTATAAAGCTTTAAAGAAAAACCATTCTGACTCCTGCCTTTTCTTCAGGTGTATACCTGATGAAAAGTGAGTGTACCCTCCTCACTGTATTTTAATGGAGGTATGGCCTTGATATATTTCTATTAATTTTTAGTGATTAGCCCAGTGTAAAGCCTTGGTGGATAAAACTGATTACATGATTTTTTCCAAAGGGAAAGTGAGTACCAAGATGTCAAAGATTAGTAAGCACCCTGCTGTTGGGAAATGTTGCTTAATTTTATTTTTGGTAAATTATTCTGGAGTGCTTGAAAAACATTGGAAAACTGGGTGAGGACCTTTAAACAAAAGTATACATATACCCATTTGCTCTGGGCATAGATGAAAGAGGTGACTAAGAATCAATACTAAAAATGGCTAGTGACTCATATTAGGGGCATGAATTGGTAGAATATCTGGTATGGTAACAAAAGACATTGCTTCCACTCATGTTGGAGCTTACTCTGTTGCAGAAGCCTGGTACAAAGTCAGCACTACTTATGTTTGCATCGGCTTACACAGTGCATAGGTCTCATGTGCTACTCAGGGATGAGGTGTTTGCATTTACATTTACAGTTACAGTTACCTTTTTTTAAAGTCCTCCTAGTCAAACAGAAGTGTCAATGACTGTGATTCTTCTCTCTAATAACTAGATGTGACACTTCAGCAACTTCTGCCTGACATACTTCTGGTTTTCCGGAGCCCATCAGAGGTCCCTTATCCTGAGGTATCAACTGGACCTTCAGCTGTTTGATATCAATATATGATTTTCAAGGTAACCCAGGAAATACTAATTTCTTTCTGAAACGCAAGTAGATGTCTGGGATTTTTTTTCCCATTTGTTATATTTTTCTTCTGTGGGGAAGGAACATTCCCCCCCATTTTTGAATGCTTATATTTTGTTCCTTAATTAGACAGTGTCTAGAAGCTGTAGTTTGGATGCAGTGACCTTCTTTCAAGAACTGGTATTTGAGAACTTGGTCACAAGCAATCAGCTATGAGGGTTTCCATGAGTGGTTTTTTTTTAAGATGGAAGACCTAACACAGCATTGTTACAGAAACATGCAGTGCTCCAGCAAGCACACACTAGGTGATGTCCTACCTTGTGTGCAGCCATGCAGACCCCAGCCATTACCCCATGGTAGTAAGATCTATGGTACAATAACTGCTTTGGGAAAGGCAGCATCTTTTCATTGCATTTGAGTGCAAGATGTAGCATAATTGTGACATCTAGAAGCCACTGCCACCTTTGTAGGACCAGACTGTGAATCTGTGTTGTAATAAACCTTTCCTTACCCAAATGACCTCTATGAAACTAGTGCTTGCAATATGGACCACAATAAACAATAATGACAGAAATAATAATAACAATGCATTTCTGTGGCTGCCTTCCTTTTCTATTTGATGGGAGACATTCAGTTACTATGAGATGGATATGGTATAAAATATAGACATATTGTATTTGGAAGTAGCAATAATGGCAGCACACACAAGGTTACTAAATGATCTTGGAGAGTAATGATACTATATGCCCAGGGTGTTACTTCTCTCCACCTCTTTAAATTATACACTATTTACAACACCTCTTGACTGAGTAGGGATTTATTTACATTGCTTCATCTCCAACTAAATGTTAAATATGACGTCATGCAGTACTACTCCATCTCTGGGTGAAGGTACAAGTAGAAAGACACACAGAACTTTCTGCTGTGATCTTCTCATCTACAGATACATATTCATTGATAGAAATAACCTTTTGTAATACCCATAATTTTCTGTAGTTCTAATTTTTATTGTGCCTGCTGCCTGCAACATGATAAAGACTTATTCATAAATTCACACTCCAGTGGTTTGATAAATATATAACAGTCTGAAAAGGAGTTTCTTGATGGAGTGTATGTTATTCATCAGGTCTCAATTTTCCTTGGTTTTGGTCCTAAGGTTTATTGTTTTTTTGGTTGTGGGTTTTGTTGGGTTTTTTTTTCATTTGACATTTTTGGCTAACTTCTCTGATCCTGTTCATCCCAATAGCCACAAGGAAAAATAGCACTTGGGACAACTAAAACTAAATATGGCATGATGAAAAATATGTTTATATACCTTTATTATATTATCTCTTACTCTCTATCTGACAAATAGGAGGTGAGAATATTGTAAAGTGATATTCTATAGCAGGCACAATGCTTATCAGTTATTTTCCTTTGACCTTCTGCCTTAGAAAATTAATTCACTTGAGCTGTTCATACACTAGAACATTAGGAAAAAAATAATGTTAGCACTAGTGAATATAATCTCTGCAGGAAAGCTGGGCAATTATTCAATGGTCTAATCTTATCTCTTGTTTCATTTTTATATGGCAAGTCTACATTTAAAGTATTAGATATACTGTGCTTCTGCTCAGTACCATCAAACCACAGTAAATAAATGCTGCTAAATGCCACCATGAGTGAAGGAGCTTATAATGAGAAGTGTGAGTAGACATGTGCGCCATTCATCATTCTGTTCAGTCTGATATTGGGGCTCTTTTTATCAGCAGTATTTGTAGCAGTGTCATCACCTCTGGTATAAATCTTCTGTCGGTGTCTGTCGTCCCTGTGCCCTATTAAACTCATGCTCTCACATAATCACTGAATGACCTTTGGATGTCTTTCATTAACCTCTGACCTGAACCCCACTGGCTTCTTGTTGGTAGGTAAATCTATAACATGACATTTGCTTATGACTCAACCTTTATCCTTGCTTAATAGTCATGCCTTTCAGTTTTTTTGTTCTGGAGCAAAAAGATAGTTGCAATCTTAAGCCACAGCTTGGATTTCAAAGGTTGGAACACAATATTCACTTAAGTGTCTCTTAATAGACTTTCTGGTATTTTCCACTGCTGTTTGCTGAATCTTATCAATTGTAAATTGATGCAGGATGTTAGCCTCACAAATAATATTTTTGTTTCTGATGGAAGTTAATTTTCTCTCAGATTATTTCTTTTTGCTGTGTTCCCCAAATCAGGGATTGGGGATTAATTAATTCAAATTCATTTATGAAACTGTGCCTAAAATTTTTGGTGCTGGAGATGAGGGTAGCTATCTCACAGTAATAATAATAAAAAATAATGCAAGATTTTGTTCTCATGAGGATCAAGTGGGCTGGAAAGGAGCTAGTCTAGTGCTCCATGTTGCCGATGTCTTACTGCGAAGCCTTGGTCAAGCTACTTGCTTTTTCTATGATTCCTTTACCTCACTTGTAAAATGGGCCATGGTAAAACTATACTCTGCAGAATAAAACATGAAAAATGGCTTGTATTTACTTCTTGTGTGCTTGGGAACCAGGCTGATGCTCTTATTAACCCTGCTCAGCTAAGTGTGTGTACAGAGTTGAAAGCATACTGAATTGTATTTCTCCTCTTTCAGCCCTACCTCCCCCCTGTGAATGTGCCCCTAATTACAGTTAACTGTAATTAGTAGTAATTAACTAAAATTCTTAGCAGTTGTATTCCTGCAAAGCCATTGATGAAAGGGGCTCTCAGCAGCAAACAGGAAAGTAAGTAGTTAGGATTTATGCAGGCATTGGAAGTGGGGGGTTCATGGAAAATTGCAGGTCTGGATGGTGCTTCCTTGTTGAGGGATTGCAGGAATGGGTTCAGTCTCTACAGGGAAGTGGGAGAGAGAAAATGGGTATGGCAGTGAATGAAATTGGGGAGCATTAAATGTATGCATTGACTGTGAGGGAGTTTGTGAGGAGAGAATGGGGCAGATAGGTTTGATGGGGGGTCTGTCAGCAAGGTGCTGTGGTTCTCATTCAGTCTTTTGGGTGACCACAGAAATGAGCACGGGGCTTCCTACAGGAAAATTAATGTACAAATCTGAGTAAATGTGCATGGCATAGCTTTTGCATTTTCTACTATGCTGTAAATCATTCTGAAGCAATGTTAAAATAAGAAAAGACTGGATGATGTCTTCTCAACTTTATAGATACCTTTAATAAGGGTATTTTAGCAGACTTGTGTTCTTATGAAAATTTCAACTAACTTATGTAATGGGTACAGTGTTTCCTGAGCCATTAAATGTGCACACACTTGTTATATCCATGTCTTGATGATTTTGCTATGTAGAAAGCTGAGATACAATGCCAGCAGTTCCTGAGTTTTTCTCTCTCCATTTCTTTTTACTGTCTTTAGGAATGGCAAGTAGGTTATACTTCTGTTTCCTGTTCCAGCATGAGGCTGGCTCCTCACAGCTGGAGGGCCCATCTCTCCTCAGCTTGTGATCAAGCACCATCAAAATGAAGAAAATTTCAGGGATTCAGGAATGGACAGATAAGCAGTTTGTCTCTTACTGTGGTTTGATACAGCATTCTTCCTTGGTTTTAGCAGTGTTGACCTCATTTCTCCTTTTTCTCTCTTCATTTTTTTTTTTATGCTTGGGTATGTCTAATTTGATATCAAGGGCAAAAACCCCTACTGTTGGTATTTTGCACTTCATAAAATACTTGGAACAAGGTACATGGGTAGCAAAGGAAACTGCAACAAACCCAACAAACCACAGAGATCAACAGATCCCCATCCCTGGTGTTGGCTGACTGCCATAATTCTCTTACCTCTCTGGAAGGAGAGGTTGTTCTAGGCATCAGCCATCTCCAGTAGAAGGTGACACCATCACATGTGCTCAGGACTGGTGTCCTGTGAATGACTTGGACATTGTGTGAAACAACAGCTTCCTTGTGGTGTCTGAATTCTGGATATGGGGGGTATCAAGGGATGTGGCTGTGGCCCTTTCGTGGGGAGCAGAGATGACACTGTTGGTGTCTGCTTCAGTTCATAGAACCATCCTCCTCATTTTCAGGACACCACAGAGAAATTTTCATGTCATATGGATGTGAAACAGCTGAGAACTTATTTCCTGACCCCAGGCTTGTTACATAGATGGTATTATCAAATGTAATACAACTTACGTGTGCATAGTTTGATAACACGATGCCTTTCATTTAACATACATTTTTTTGTCTTAAATCAAAATGAGAAAGGATAATGATAGGGTAAGAAAATATTTCTATTCACATGTGATAACCCATACTTCCTAGCTCATTTGTAAGCACCTAGCCTTTCCCAATTTAACATACAGTTGTTTTGTAGCTCACAGACAGTGCATGGAATGAGCAGTGTGATGGGATTGGTGGTAAGTTAAACTAAGAGCTGGTTAGATGCCAATTCCAAGAAAGAGTGTACACAAATGTAAAACACTGGAGTACTCTGGAGCTCCAGCTATGGATCATAACAATATTGTGCTAGGCACAATAAAGCTCTTTCCATCACTGCTGGAGAGTGAGAAGAATAAAGTCACAAAAATGTGGAAATAGGGAAAATGAAGGATACTAGCTCTGCTTTTTATTTGTATTTATAAATACATTTGGATAAGGTTGTCAGTGCAGAATTTGGCCAAATGTGATTGAGAACCTTTGGAAAAAAATGTGGATTTTGAGGAGAAACATATAGCGCAAGGACCCTACCCGCTGGACTGCTCAGTCCCACAGACCTGAGTGGGCTTTTCATCTGGCTGTGGCAAAGCAGATTTTCAACTGATGATAACACTTGAGAAGACTTGGGGTGACAGCAGCAAAGAAACACAAACCTGGTTAATTGTGTGACCCACAGGGAGTGCTGAAAGACAGTAATGGGTATAAAGAGGCCATATTTCCACAAATGACCATTAGTCTTCTGTAAATGTTCCTTGAAATGTAAAGGAATGATTTTCTCTGTCCAATTAATCATCCTAGAAATCCTCCTTCGTGTAATCTTGAAAACACGGGAGAGGACTTAGTACCAGTAAATGTTGCCAGATGTACAAAATGGCAGAGTAATGTGTTGTATAAAATGATTTCGGGTGGCAGAAACTGGATAGGAAGCCAAAAATACTGCACCAGTATTTGAGGTTTTCTGTGAGAGGCGTTGCCAGTCTCAGGAGCACTGGATAATTTATAGGTTAACATTCTCTTTTTATGTGAACAGCATTTTTTCTCATTTACAGTTAATTAGGTTAAGCATGCATGGGGAGCGAGGGAGGAAAGACTTTCCGAGAGAATCTAAACGATTAGTAATTTGAATGAAGTAAAAGAATCTGCTAAAAGATGTAGCTCTGGAATTAAATATGTTGCTATAACAAGTGTAAGTATCAGGAATTTTAAAGGTTCTTACATTAATTATAGTAGCAGCACAAAAAGATGTAGAGCATATTTACAGATTTGGCACGTGGATTCTTTTCACACGTAGCTGCTGTTTCATTTTACTAGAGGAAAAGAAACTATTTGTCCCATCTTTTCACAGCTTTGTATCTTTTGTGCACATTTCTTGTCTCAGTGGTTTTGGCTTACATGTAGGATTGGTTAAGGTGAATTACAAAGTAAAGTGAACATTGACTTAACTACTGAGTTTCTTCAAATCTTTTTTCCTGTAAAAAGTCCTCTTGACGCTTCCTGGTTGACTGAACGTTTTTTTGGCATATTCTGTGTGTCCATCTGTACACAGGGAGTGGAACTGTTTCACTAAGGTCTGTCTAAAAATGTGGCACCATACCTGGACTGGAACAAACTTTTATAAAAACACTCAGAATGGTTGAGGGCATTAAAATCACCTGGGCTGCAGTTACTGGTATACAGACTTGTCAAGTCCCATATGTTGCTGGTGACACAACCTGCTGTCATCTCCCACCACAGTGCATCTCTCCTTCACACTACTGCACCATGGGCTCTCTCCCATCCTGATGTCCCATTTGCTTGACACAGCCAACTGGTTTCCCCCAGATGACTGGTTCTTCACTCCCTTCCTGTGTTAGGTGATCCAGCACATGGCTCTTATGGCCAGAGCTATCGTGTTCCAGGATATCTGTGATGAGCAAGGCAGAATTTTACAGGAAGAAAGACATTTATGAAGAATTAGTTCAAACGTATTTCCAGCTGGAATGGCTTCCACTGTGTAATTTTTTAAAATGCTCAGAACAGTTTTGACTGATTTCCAGTACGCTTTGCAGATTACCCTTAGTTGTTAGGTGGAGTTTTCAAATGTAAGCATGTAGATTCAAATTTAAGCACTTTGAGGGATCTGATGCACAAGATCTCCCAGCTGACGAGCATGCAGTATTTCTGAAACTCAGGCAGGACTTTGAGTTAGATACTAAACATAGATTAATGGTTTGTCCTCCAACACACAAATAATTCAAGAAGTGAGTGATTTATGATTTCAAGAAATGATTGATTATATGTATGGGAAAACACTGCCATTTTTATTGCACATGAACAGTTCCACATGTAGAGTTATTCAAAGTAGTTTAATGTTTGTGCTGTGTCCATAAAAGCCAGTTTCTTTTTCTAGACAGAGATCTTTAAAATAACCTAAAGAAATTGAATGTCGAGCCTCAGTGAAAGTCTTCACTGGGAGCGATAAGCACCTACTTCCCTTATGCCTTTTAGAAAATCTCAGTGTTTAATATCTTCCCCCCAGCTATAATTCAAGCCCAAATGCTGCACCAGTTGTGCCATAGCAGCAGTCTGCAGTCCTCACTATTAAGTGTCTCAAAGGAAGATGCACACTGGGTTGTTCAGATTTATACTGGTTAAACACTTTTATGGGTTCGAAAAGAAAACAGAGTATGTGGAGGTTGTGCATGGCTGCTTTGTATGTGGGATGTGGTCAAGGGATGCCCATCTCTGGCCAGAGGTAGAACAAAGCTCAGTGGAGCACAAAGCCCAGACCAGGTGATCCAAATCTGGAGAAAGCCAGGAACAAATGAGCACAGCCCTGAACTGTACTGCCCTGCACTATGATCTGCTGCACTGGCACAACAACATTTTAGAAGCAATTTTGGGTTCTTTCAACATGACATGGGTGGTGCAGTGAGTTTTAATGCCTTTTAATACACAAAGAGGAGTATTAGACGTGGTAAAAAGAGAGGTGCCTGACTCAGAACCCAGTCACTTCCTGAACCACAAACCTACTGTTACAGGCCAAAGGGACTCCTTTCATACATGCAAGGAGAAACATCAGAATAAACAACAGTTCCTCTAAGCTCATAGTGAGTTTTGATAAACAGGTTTTGGTCAAGCAGCCAAAGCTGGAGACCAGACCCCGCAAGTTTGAGTTTGGTTTCTGGCTAACTACATTTGTGCCTCTGGTGACTCCTGGCAAGTCCTTCATTTCCCCACCAGCCTCCAAAGCCAGGGCAGAAATGACTTAAGGAGTGACTGTGAGCATTCGCTAATTAACATTATGCAAAACCTCTGCCAAGAGAGCTGCTCTTCCCTCAGTGGAAAAGACTGTGATGTGTGATTTGTCTAGAGGTTATAGACTGCTCATGCACTGTAGGATTTAATGGCACAAGGGCTCATCTGTTGCTGCTGTGATCACTGGAAGGTATTTTGATCCACTCTGTAGCGTGTGTACTTGCCCCAGCAGCCCCATATGCAGCAGGAGGTGAGTTTAGGCATTTTGAGCATCATCTGGCTCTCACAGAGCAGCTCAAAGAAGGAGCTATGTAGAGCTGTTCTGGAGCAGCAAGGGAGACAATTGCTGCCTGTAGAGCAGCATCAGATCTGGAAGGGCAGCATGAGCTCTGCCATGCCTAATTGCTGCACCTCTAAAGCATGTCCACAGCTCTCCATGAAGGGATTCTAGCACGGATAGAAAACTAAATGGGCTTGTCTTTCTGCCCATGTGTTGATTCCCACACACAGCAGGAAGGACCACAGCAGAAGGATCCAGTTGAGGAACCACGAGTCTATTAATTTCCTAATATCCCTTCTGCTTAGAGAGGCCAGGTCACAGGGATAAAAGCTTTGGGGTGAGGTGGGTGGGTTGTGTGCAGCAGCATCAAATATCTTCTCTGTCGGAGAGAAGGAAGGGAGGCAGGCACAATACTTTGTCACTGGTAGAAAATGCAATATCCAGTGAGAGGGAATAAGAAGGGATAAGAAGGTCTGATGTGCATTTCTTCCTTTCAAGACGTGGACCACACCACTGACAGGTGAAACACTTCTTGGACCAGCTGGTTTTCCCATCTTTGGGACGGGCTCTTTCCCTTGCACTTGGGCTGTGTCTCTTCTCCACTCCTAAACCTGACCATCAGGGCAGTGGTAGGTGCTGGGTGCACAGACGTACTGCCTAGAGAACTGCATAGCACTATACAGCTTTTGCTATTTCCTCGGGATATGAATCCTGGAGGCTGTGTCAGTGGATGTTCCAAAGCTTGGCTTATAGTAGCATTCCCTCGAGAAATAATGATTTCACTGGAAAAAGTTGCCAGTATGTTAAAAGTGTAAAAAGGACAGCATTTTTCATGCAAACACTTGAGGACAATATAGATAATGAACTATATGGTGCTAGTTTCCTTCTTCCTCGAGTGGGAGGCGAAGAAGGATAACTGGACTTTGTAGTGAACAGATGGTTGTGACAAGCCAGTGCTATTCAGTCATTTGCCAGCAGCTTGCAAACATAGGGAGTAAAGGTTCATTACATTGCTAATTTTTTTCTTCCTTTGGGCAGGTGGCCTAACAGCCCAACAGCTGATCCTATTTTATAAAATTAATTTTAATTGAATGCACTGCTAGAGATGCCTTAAATTGACTCTTTTTGTTTGAATTTCCTAAGGGACTTTGCCCCAAGATCTCTATCTTGGTGATAACTTACTCTGGCCAATGGAGCCAGAGTGCATTTATTGTGCATCTCTCTGTCCCTTCTCTGGCTTCTGCTACCATAAAAGCTGCAGTTGCTGATGACTAGAAAACTACTCAAGTGTGAACTGTTTCACTGCCTGTCACTTTCCTCATTAGGCTTGTGAGAAAAAGTATCTATGACTCTGTCACACACAGCCCTCATTAAGTTAGCAGCACACTGAGATCATTGCCTTTTTTAAAGATGGCTGGAGGACTATGGCTGGGATTTGATGTTCCTCAGTAATAAGCAAAAGTAGGGCTCACTGCACTTTCCTCTGAAATGACTGCATTGTTTGCAAAACCTGATCAATGGAATAGAGTGTTATTGCTGGGGAAGTCAGATGGCAGCGCATAACTCCACTTCTTACCTGCGTGGAGGGGGCAAAAGATGCTTGAGGTAAGATTAATTCATTGTGCAAAAGAGATCTAGGGCAAGAACGCTACCTGGTTTTGGCATCTGATTCTCCTTGTGCCTGTTAAACCGGAGGAACTCTATTAAGGGTGGTTTATTTTCTTTCTTGTGACACTATGAACAAAATTTGGTCCATCACCTATAGCTCTGAGTGATAGCAATGAGGGCTACCATGTGTTCCTAATTGCTACCTCAAGCAGCTAGCCAAAGTAGTGCTAGTCAATATTGACAACTTTAGCCATTCCTGGAAGGCTGGATTTAGACACTACCACTGCCAAATGTCCATGCTAAAGAAGATGTGCTAAATGACTTCATGCCTTCTCTCTAACTAGAGGTACATTCTTTTCAGTTCACTTTGTTTCCTAAGCAAAGAGTGCCACTGCCTTACTGTCATGGGTTCAGCAGTAGCAGTCATTTTTTCTGCTTCTTAGTGGCTGGTGCAGCACTGTGTTTCTAACTT
>WYDI02030158.1:0-107043 GCA_009867235.2 Psittacus erithacus
AGCCTAACACAGAAGAAACCCAAGAAAGGTTTTATATAGAGTCAATTCATTTTACTCTACTACCTTTGAACACCATCTACTAAGCAGCAAGGGCCTCCCCTTCATTTCATATAAATCTGTAATATTATCTATGGGTTAATTTATTCCTGTCACAAAACCCCACACCCCCAGCAAAAGAGTCAACTGCGAAGTGACTCCCATGGTTACAATTAGGCACATTTTCCAGCGTGCGATCCAATTCCAAATGAAAAAAAATTACCAAAAACCAAGAACACCACAACAAAACCACACAACCAACACCTGGAAAACTTTCCCTGGAGCTTTTGGAAGCTATTTTTATATATATAGGCTTCAGAAAGAAAACACAGAAATGTAGTCCGCCCAAGAAATCTGCAGAGCTGCATGAGTGCCTACTCGTGGTATTATGTACAATTTGACCTTCAAGTTTAAAATACTTTCCAAAAAACATGGAGTCCTTCTCAGTTTTATTAACCACAGGAAAAGTTTTGCTTTTCTAGAAAAGATCCTTTGATAGTAGTCTAATGAGTAGGGATTTGGCTATGCTGCATTGGCATGTTTAGCAAAACAGAATCCCAGCTATTTTTACGTTATCTGTGGTCCCTGTTTAAGCAGCAGCAAACAATATTTTACACAACTGTGATGATACACCTACACTAAGGTAATAATATGCCCAGATACACTTTAATTTTATAATAAAAGCATCAGCAAGTATCTCATTTTGGAGATGCACTTTACTATGCTGAAATAAAGAGCTTTCACTTTATAGCTACATATACATCAGAAATAAAGACAAAAAACAGAGACAGAGGTACAGATAGGGGCAGCTCAGAAAAAAATCTCTCCGTGTAACATGAAAATGCTCTTAGTCCACCCGCAGCCTCTGAATTTTGACATCAGGAAGGCAGGGTGTTATTTCCACTACTACTGAAGACAAATTCTCCTTGTTTTCAAAAATCAAAACATACAGGCCTAACCATTGTAGCTTTCTGAACATAAGCACCTCTCATGCATTTGTGGGGTTAGTGAAAAATAAGGTCTCACTTTTGCTAGTTACATCTTTTTTTATTTTAGCATTACAGACATTTATTTAGCAGCAGAAAAAGCATCTCCATTAAGTGATCTTTCTCTACATTTCATCTGTCCCAGAGCCCTATTTCACTGGCTTGCTTATAACATTTGTTGTTTGTTTAGACGAAGCTTAAATCAGTGTGTGGAAGTATTAACAAAGCAGTTGAACTCTCCTGCTACGACAAGTAGTAAATATTGCTAGAATGCATAACTGCTGCTGCCGCCATACTTCAACAAATAAGAGCTCATCTGAGAACATCAGAAACAGGGACCCCAAAGTAAAGATTCCCCAGCAACAAAAGCGGAAATGAGGTGAATGTCAAGATGAGGGATGTTGGTAACACAAGACAGCACTTGTTTTAAACAGCAGCAAAACAGATTCCTCAGATATACACCTACCGAAATTCAAAACTATGATTAAGGTTGATCTATTTGAATTGGTTAATCCCAGAAGAAAGATTTTGAAACCACCAGCTAGGGAAACCTCTGTTCAGTTTACAGTGGAGCTGATCTTGACTGCTTAACACTCAAAATTCCATCAATAAACCAAGTTTTTAACTGGTATCTCAGTAGCTGATTGAATGCTTTGGACACCCAGCAGTATTTCCCCACGTGGAAAGCTAGGCCAAGAGAGTGAGCTTTCAGCAGCCACTCAACTCCTCTCCCTAATTCTGTTACCCATATGGGCAGGGCAGACTTTGAACAACAACATACTGGTTTGGTTTCTTTCGTGCCTTTTCCTCTTCCCCTCCCAGTTCTCTCTTCACTTGATTTTTGAAGATATTAAATGCTAGAATTTACATCGAATTTCTGATCTGATGAAGTTTGAAATACACCATTAACCTACTATTACACAAAACATGTACTTGACAATGGCACTGCTAACTGAAAAGCCCTGAAGGTGTTTATGCATAGGTTCATTGATAGCTGGTTTCTTAGCACAAGTTATCCTGTACAGAGAACAGGTTTGCCATCTAAACACTGCATAGTTAGAAATCACCCTCAGAAGATTCCGGGATTTGGTTTGATTCACTGTTCGTCTGATGCTCTAATGTTAATCCAGACTCAAAGGGGAAAAACATTTACTTGTCCTTCAAAGCAACAAAACAGGCTTAACTGACTTAAACAGAACTTGAAAATAATCTTCAGAGATAACCACTACCCTTTTCAAAAAAGAAACATCTCAAATTTACTACATAACTGGGTATTCATTTTTATTTTTTTTTTAACCTGGCTACTATTTCAACAGCTTGATTTTCGTTACCCATCTCTTCAAAATAAAATATGCAAAACAAATGACCAAACAAATCTATTTAGAAATACTCTACATACCTATCACAGCAGAACTTTAAACTACAGGGCAGACTAGGGGTGGGTGGAGGACAGTAACTCCCTCTAATTTTTTCAGTCATGTTTAACAGCACTCCACCTTTCATATATTCTTTTCCTTTATGAAACTTTCACATACAATTGGCACAGAAAAAGACATGCTAATAAAATATTTTTGAAATTTAAAACCACAAAAACTTAGGAGCAAGCCTGAGAGGCAGACAGTATTTAGTTCCAGTTTAAACACTTCTGGGCGCCCAGCAGATTTTCGATTTGGTACCACAGATCTGTCTGGACTCAGATTCAGGTAAGCTTTTAGTATCAGTTTTGTTGGAAGCCTTCTTGGGCCAAAACTCACAGCCTTTTTTCTTTCTTCAGGAGCCCACAAACATCTAAGTACTAAGGGATGTATAGTGAAAGAACTAGAGCATGCAGTTACATAAAAAATACCCAAGCAGAATAAATTTATAAGACAACCTAAAGGCAATTAAAGAGAAGCACAGATTTCAGCCAGAATTCAAGTGAATGCACCTCAACTTAAAAGCCAATTTCCACGTTCCTGTGGAGAAGACAGACACATTTACTTGCTTTTTTTGGGGAAAATGAGACTGCACCACTGCCTCATAAGCCAGTTTATCTGAAAATCACTTGAAGAATCAGACAGCCTCAATGAAACCCTAGTACAGCTGCAGCAAACTTCCCGGCTTTCATGGAAGGTGATGAGATGCTCCAATAGCGGCCTGCATGCACAGAAGCATCACAGGGGAGGAGGTGCAGCACACACGCTGTATATACATTACAAGCACCCTACAAGTACATCTTTTGGTGTACACAGACTTCCATGAACATTATCTATGCATTTCCTCACAAACACCCTTCATGACAAAGGAAGCAGTTAACTGCCATTTCACAAACAGTACCCTGGCAGAGTAGAAAGAAGTCTGTTACAGAATAAGAAAATTTGAAAGACAGCATGTCTTTTTTTTTAACATTACAAAGCGCAAAAGTCCTCCCCCAACGTTTAAAGTCTGAGAGCTGCTGGCAGTACTACTTCCAGTGGAACCTATTCTATCCTTACCTTTTAAAGCAAGTAGATGAAATTTAAGTCATGATGATTTCAGATACTAATGCCACAACAGCTAAGCAGAGCACTGGGCAAATTATTAATAACAATGAAACTGATGTATGCAACCCTATCAGCTCCTGAAACCAAGCCAGTTTTTACTTGTAATTTCGTTTTTGGCTTCTAGTATTACCTTGAATAGCCAGTAAAATTATTATTTTTTTTAAAGGCAAATTCCCAAGTAAATATGCTCCACGAAGAATGTTTCCACATACCCACCTAACTACTGGTTTAAACAGGCTGAAGAGCAAAGAGCTCCAAGCTAAATCAATGTTTTATTAACACATTCTTAAAGCGTTAGTATACATTTAAAACAAAAACACAAGAGCAAATAAATAGAAGAAATACAAGTAATAGAATTCACATTTTAAGCTAGATGTTATCATTGACAAGCACTGTCAAACCCATGTGCCCAACTGTAATGCTAATAACAAAAGGAGGTTCTTCACAGAGCAGCAACACTGCATATTCACAGTACGTAGCCCTTCACACGGTTTTTAGCAGGGAGGTTGACAGCAGCCAGCTATAAATTCAGCTGCGGTTAAAGAATAAACACGTCTGCTCGTTGTTCACACTCACACACAGCACCCGAAGCATAGCACGGCAGCACACCGACTCACTTCAAAGCCGGGAGCTTCCTGCCCGCCCCACGACTCGGCCAATACAAGGAGCTCAAGGCACAGCCCCGCCGGGCCGCTGCCCGAGGCCTCACCGCCAGGCTCCTCATACCGCCGCACAGGCGGGGAGCTCCCGGCTGAGGCCTCGGGCCCAGCGGGGCGGCGGAAGCGCGGCCGGCTCTCGGCGCCAGGGGGCTGCACCAGGGAAGGAGGATGGGGGCGGAA
The DNA here is from genome assembly GCA_009867235.2 of Psittacus erithacus. Taxonomy (NCBI): domain Eukaryota; kingdom Metazoa; phylum Chordata; class Aves; order Psittaciformes; family Psittacidae; genus Psittacus; species Psittacus erithacus. The sequence goes on from WYDI02030158.1 coordinate 4,384, forward strand.
GTTACCGAGGCTCCGCGATGGCGTCCAGGAGGACAGGACACGCCGTTCCATACCACACCGCAGGATCCCAAAATGGCTTCCCGGCCCCAACAAAGCCCAACGGATCTGACCCGGCCTCGCGGAGCCTTCCTCGTCACTCGGCCACAAAGCCCGGGCTCACGGGCGATTTAACCCGCCGGTTACCCTGCGGGGAGGCCCGGCCGCGGAGGCGGACCCAGCTGCGCCCCAGCCCTGCGCGCTGCAACGGCTGGGCGCCGGTGGCCACGGGAGGCACGGTTTACCTGCCGGCTGCCGCGCCTTCACCTGCCCCAAACCCACCAGTTTAGACGTCAACTGTCTGACAAAATCAAACCCAAACCACACTCTTCATGACTAACTCCTACACCCGAACGCCCAAAATGTCCCCAACTCCTCAAATCACCAACCCACAGCCCGATGCAGTAGCACAGATTTAAAGATATATACACGCCGCATTTACTAATGTAAAAAGCCTGCTAACCCTGTCCATAAAGCACTTCATGCAGATCACTTACACCCAACAAACACCAAGTCACTTCCGTAATATTATAAAAATCAGCAAATAATAACACACCCACATAGGGGAATTAGATATTATTGTTAACCTGGAAATTGTACAGAAGCAATAACCTATAATAGTTGCAGAGCACTAACATATTTTTCTTAATAAGTGAAAATTTCACTTCCTTTTTGTGTAATGTTAAACTGTAAATGGTGTGACAGAGGGATTGCAAGTACTGCATAACCTTCCTTTCTTGGAATGTGTTATAAGCAATACCTCTTCTTAATATTAATAAAATAAGGCAAACCAAATACTTTTTATTCTCAGTATACTTGTTTCCAGAAAACTTCTGGTAGCTGTCAGAAAATAGGCGCTGCCCCCAGTTCTGTCTTTCACTCTTCTACCCCTGTGGTTATCAAGGGTGCCCAAACACAACCATGTCAGGAACACTGCTCCATCACCTCAAAACGAGCACAACACTTAAAAAAATAGTAATTGTATTTTGCACTAAACCCAGAGGCAATCACTTGCTCAGGGAGTGATGCCAAACCCCGCCTGTTTAACACCACATTCCCCACAGAAACCGCGCACCGACAGCAGCTGCCCCGAGGGGGCAACAGGGGGACAGCGCAGGCACGGCTGGCACTGCCCAGCACCAAGCAGTACTAGCGCTTGCGGGACGTTACCTTCGCGCCCCGGCACAGCAGCTGCAGCGAGCGCAGGCACTGCGGCACAGCTTATCACGTCTTTCTAAATCAGAGCGGAGAGCTGCAGGTGAGGCTTGTGAGAACAAACCGCTCCAAGTACGAGGCCAACAGGCACCCGAGTGGGCAGATGGCAGAGATTTGTTTCCCTCCTTCCAGCCGATCCGAGCAGCTTTGGGCCCCGAGGTTAACGCCTGACCCAGCAACTCCAGCCCGCTCGCCAACGCGACGCCTCCCCTACGCTGCTTCCCGAGCAGGATGCAGACCGGGACACGGCGCCCACGGGCAGCGCCTGCAGGCACCGGCCCTCACACTCAGGACGCGCCGAGGCGGGAGCGAGCGGCAGCCGCCACCGACCAGCGAGTGGCGGTTAAAAGGCGGCGGCGGGGCGCGAGGAGGCGGCGGGCAGCGCGGCAACGGCCGGAACGGCTCTGGCGCCGAGCTGCTCGACCGCCCGCCCGCCCCGCCCTAAGGCAAGGCGTGGAAAATGCGGCCTGAGCCCTAAGGGGAAGGGGGGAGCCCCGCCTGCCACAGCGCGGGCACCGAGAGGTTTCCCTTCGCAGGGGGCAGCGGGGAAGAGAAAGAGGAATGACCGCGCGCACGCGAGACCGGCGCTGCCGGTGCCCGGGCCGGGGGTTACCTGTCGCCAGTGAACGGAGGGGAACAGCAGCGCCGGCCCGGCCCGCAGCGAGAGCGGCTGAGATTGGCCTCGCCCCGCCCGCTCCACAGAGGCCGCCCGAAGCCTCCGCCTCGCCCCGCCCGCTCGGCGCGTGCCGGCAGCGCCCCCCCTCTGCGCGAGCGCACGCCCCGCCTACCGGTAACCGACCCGGGCCCCGCGCGTGTCAAACCCCCCCCCCCCCCCGGGCAGGGCCGCCCCGGCGCCTTCCCTCTGCCCCTGCGTGACACGGAGCCCGTGCCGGGCCCGCTTGGGGTGCGAAGGGCTGCGGGGCGATGGTTACCGCTCACGCTTGGTTTGCTCGCTACTGCTTGGGTCCTCGTGACGCTTCTCCCCCGGTATTTCTGCTTCTCCCCTCGCTGCTTTCTTCCTACTCTGCCTTTTGGGGGGTTTCTTTTGCCACTCTTCTCTAAGACCTCACAACACGCTTGTTGCTGTGCTCCAGTGTGCTTCGCCAGTGCTGGGTTATGGAGGCCGCTGGGCACCTGCAGGGAACAGAGGTGCAGCTGGCCTGCTTTCAGCAGACGGGTGCTGGTGTGAAACAAGCCCCATCGTACAACTGTTTGGGGAACGTACACAAATAGATTGGATTTGAAGTCTCTCTCTCAGCCGTGTTTCCTTAAACCCTCAGTTAAACTGGGCCCGCAGTTCTTTGGTGCACATTGCAATGCTGTGCGCAGCAGGCAAGGATGGCTCAAAGGGCAGTAAACAGGAACAGGGAGCGTGTCACTTCAGAAAGGCTCAAAATTGTTATTTTTGTGCGTGCAGGAGAAATCACAGAATGGTTTAGGTTGGAAAGGACCTTAAAGCTCATCCTGTTCCAACCCCCTGCCATGGGCAGGGACACCTTCCGCTAGCGCAGGTTCCTCTTAAGCCCTGTCCAACCTGGCCTCTAAGACTGCCAGGTGTGTAACAGCCACAGCTCTGGGCAGCCTGTGCCAGTGTCTTACTACCTTCACAGTGAAGAACTTCTTCCTTATATCTCATCCAAGTACCTCAGCTTGTTGGGAACAACTGGGTAATAAATACATAATTATCAAATAAATAAATATGCTCTGTGTACTTGTTTGGGTACAAAAGGGTAAAAAGCTGCTAATCCTTAAGGAACAGAAAAAGATGCAAAATAATGGCAGTACGATGTTAGCTGATGTCTATGTAGCACTGATTTTAGGTTAAATTTTTAGTTTGCTTTAACAGATCTTCACTGCAGCTATGGGAAAGCTTTAAGATGCTGCAGCCAAGGTTGCGCTGACCCCAGCAGCTCGTGGAAACCAGCACAAGGTTTGGCAAGACATGCAGCCCCTTACCAGGCTGGGTGCTCTGCAGAAGAGCAAATCACCTCGCTTTTCTGACCGCCCCTTTCCTTTCTGCACTTGCGCCTCACCTGTTTTCTTCTCTTTAGATCAGATGCTGTTTAAATGCTTAAGACAGGGCAAAATCACTTCTCAGTTTAAATCTCCCTGACATTCGTTGGTAGTGTGAGGCCAGGTGCGCTCCCCAACAAGGGCAGGCTGAGGCATGTCACTCACCCCAGGCATTGCTCCAGCTCCTGGAGCTGCTCTGACTAGTCCTGAGCAGTTGTTTTTCCATCCGGACCAGGCTAAGAGGCTGGAGGAGGATGGCTTACACTCAGCTTTCCCTCCACTTCTCAGCTTTGAGGAGCAATAGAGCCTTTGGCTTCTAGGATTTAAGGGGAACTTGGCTGGATGTCCCAGTTTTGTTAAAAGAAGCTGGTACATATGGTGGGTTAGCTTTTCCGTGTTTCAAAAGAAACGGCTCTGACACAGAAATTCCTCCAAAGTTTTTCAGCATCCAGCAATGAGTTCTGAACATGAAGTGGGTTCACTCAGTTTTGTTGGCTAAGCTGAAGTTTGTAGAAAAATGATCAATAAGAATAAAAAGTGATCATATTAAAAACGTTTCAGTTTTAACTGTAGAGGGCAGTTAGGAATTCAGGAAAAAAAAACCTTTTTAGCTGACACTAGGTACAGGGAAACTGCAGTACAAGGCTAAACAAATCCAAGATTCCCATTTCTCTAGTCCCTTCCCTTCTCTTCCCTTCCCACCGTGATTCTCATATTGGTGCTTCAATCTCCTGCCCTTGCTGAGCAAGGTAGATGCTGAAGAGTTGTTCCTTAGTGTGAGGAAGTGTGGTGACCTTTATGTTCAAGGCTGGGGAGGTGATGATATACATGCATTGGTATGAAAATCACCTAAAATATTTGGAAATCTGATTTCTTGCTCATTAGTTTCTTACCATCTGCTTCACACTATGGTTAAACTCATCAGGACCTTTCTCTACACCCTCACTGCCATCAGCCAAAGGTGCTCCATACAGAGCAATTAGGTGATAAGTTACAAGGGGGCTGTGAAGCACTTCATTTCAATTTTGCCACTATAGATCCAGCCACCGTCCTGACTTACAGGGGATTTCAGACATTAACAAGAAAAGCCGATTACATATGAGGCAGCCCGACAGAGCAGCCGTTCTCCTCCCTGCTCTCATCTGCTGCTTCATCTCAGTCCCTGCTGTTCATGAGCTTCCCTGAAGGATTGGTCTCAGTAAATGTATGCAAGCCTGTTAACTGTAATTTTTGTTGATCCTTTGGCTGCCTTATAATGAAGGTATTTTCACTCTTTGTTTCTCTTTTTTCAAAACAGGTTAGAACTTCATGTGAAGGGCTGAGGCACAGAGCAGTCCTCCATATCCTCCAGGACCAGCTCTGACTCATTCTTTTAGCCAAGCTGTTCACCTGCCTATGTGTGATCTAACACAGATGTTGCAAATTAAACAGAAACTTGGCTTCTTTTGAATCAGATGTTGACTTCCCCAGGCCCAGATGTTCCATTCTATCTGGGGCAATGCTCTAGCCAGGGGACTTCCTCTGACTGAGATAAAGCCTTTGCAATAACCCAATAGAACTCTAATCTGACCTATATATATATATATAAAAAACTATAGCTGTTACAATATAACAACTTAAAAATAGCAAATAAAATAATAAATGTAAATAACAAATATTCTGGTTATATTTTAATAGTACAGTTTTACTACACTGTAGTCTAGTATATAGCATAGCATATAGTACAGCTTTAGTAAAACTTTACTATATATTATGGTGTATAATTTACAGTAAAACTTCACTAAACCAGTATTTTAGTATAACTTTATACTAGTGTATAGTGCATTGTATAATATAGTATCGTACAATATAGTATAGTATATAATAAAGTAAAAATTTACTATAACAACAGCTGTAGTATAACTATATGATAGTGTATGGAATAGTAAATAGTATATATACTATATATAGTATAATAAAACTATAGTTTTACTGTAGTATAGTAAAAAACTATAAAAGTAAAAAAGTATATCTAAAACTAGTTAAACTGTAGTTTTAGTAAAAGTATATTATGCTATAGAATAGTATATAATGTAGTATATAACGAAAAACTTTGGTAAGACTTCACTAAAACTACAGTTTAGTAAAGATTTACTAATATGATACTATATACTCTAATTTCCAGTGGTAATTGGATAGCTGTGGTATTATAATATACATATAAATATATACTGTAATACACATATAAAGTTCCATATGTAGAAATCAGATTAGATTCGAGTTCTGATGGGTTATTATAGTTTCTGAGACCTCTCCAGGGGTAGCTGGAGGTCAGTCTCTGGGGAACACACTGTGTGCGCAAGCACAGCGCAAGGCACTGTGTGTTCCTTGGGGCACCTTCACTGGGGGTTTAGGTCACCCCATGCACTGCCTGGAGCCTTACAGACAGACTGACTGCAGCCTCCCTGAGGGGAGGCTGTAGGGACCCGCATGGATCAGGGGTGCGTGGATCAGGGAACACACTCAACCTCCCGCCCGGCTCTCCTGAAAATGCTTTCTGATGTCTCTCAAAGCCCAGGTGCCTCATTTGACAGCACCCTCTCAATGTGTAGTTAATTGGTTCTATTTAAGGTAGCCAACAAATATTTGAAGATTCTATATTCAGTTAGACAAATGCACACACTTACCAAAAACTGTGTTACTGAGAATCCAAGTCCCAGGATCCTCCACAACAGGTCTTCTAGCTTACAGGGACGAAAGACAGCAGCACATCTGTTCCTCACAGGAAGGGCAGGGCTAAAGCCTGCTTATCTCAAAAGTCTGAAAGTTTGCGATAACAGTTTTGCCTTCCCAAAATTGTCCATGCTTAAAAGTTACAAAATTAGTATGATCCTAGTACCATTATGGAATGAATGCAAATAAAATGTAGTACATAAAATGGCTCATTGGCAAAATAGGAGAAGAAGATTGATTGTGTTCCCACTGATGCTGCAAAAGGTTGAAGCTGAGAAAAAAAGTAACTTAAACTCAAGCTCACGCCATTCACAGGAGACTCAACAATAGTACTTCTTCATAAAGGGATTTGAGAAATTTGTGTTATAGACGTTGAATACAGTAAACTATAAGCAGGGTCAGCATATAATTGAAGTCTTATGTCCAGAACACCTTCTGATAAAAGGACATAGTGGCAGATACCTTGTCTGTCACAGATGCATAAACAAGGTCAGGTTGGTGTTTAATGTGCCTCCAAAAGGACTATTAGAATATTCAATCCAAAAAGCTCTCCTGGCTCTGAAGAAATGAGCTGGTTTGTTGGATGATGTGGAGATTTTTCTTTGGGAGGCATCCCACACAGGCTGTTCTTACAGATAACAAAATGCTCGACATAGGCAGAAGAAAATTTCCCAGCCTGCTGAAGATACCAAGCTTGCTGCATACTTCAGCTCTTACTATTTGTGTATGCCCTGATGTACCAGCTTTAGAACATCTTGAACAACTTCGACTAAATTTCACTTCACTGAAGAAGGTTCTCTAATCCCACATATGAAGCTGGGTTTTTAAATGTCCTTTAGATCACAAGGGTAATGAAAAGCACTTGCACAACATTTACACTGGAACTATCTTGAGGCTGCAGTCAGCGGTAAAGAACCTGAATTTTGCCAACACAGGAAGCTAAAAGTAGACTTTGAAGGGAACTTTACAGTGAGAACTGAGTTTGTGTTCCTGAAGTGAAACTTCAGGTTGCACTGGAATAACCTGCTGCTTTGCAGCACTTTGAAACTGTTTTTTTTGAGAACAGTGTTGAATGAAAACTCTAAGGGCTCTGCTAGGATAGTTACGTAGCTCATTTCCAGTCTAATTAAATTGGCTTTTTAATAATTGATTAGACTAAGGAGATAATTTCATGGAATCACAGAACAGGCTGTGATAACACTAAATATGATTCCATGCGATTCCAGAGGCTGGAAGAGGCCTTTAGAGACCGTAAAGTCCAAATTCATGCCCAAGCAGAGTGGGGTAGAACTGGTTTCCCAGGAGTGTGTTAAGTCAGGTTTTGAGTATCTCCAAGGCTGGAGACTCCACAACCTGTTCACTCCATTTAAGGTCTTCTAGAGATTTTTATTTCACTCACATTGTGCTTTCCAAGAATTTCAGCTGGCCCTCACACTACAGTTAATAGTTTTTAGCCAACTAAAATGCTGCTCAATACAGGCATGTTTATATTTTGGCTTTTCATGAAAAGAAAAATCCACTTCAGAGACTAAATTTTATCTAAAATGAGTATCCTATTCTACAGGAATGCAAAATAGCCTTTGGATCCATGAGAAACTACTCAATTATTCTGTATCAGTATTATTACTGGTTTTAGATAGTGTTTTGTGGAGAAGTAGCCATGAATTTACATGACTTTGCTTTTAAGGTAGGAGTAAGATTGTCTTGTTTATCTAATCTCTCTCAGACGTTTCTTTGAGAATGCAGGTAGATATTGCTGTAAACAGATCATGGTTTGGTTAACAACTGTCACAAGTCTGAAAAAGTAGTTAGCTCTGAAGGATAAACAAATGTGAGGACTTCCTACAGGATATGTAGTATTGCCAAACCTCAGTGAGCCAGGGTGCTTGGAAATCAGAAGCCAAAGAGCACTTTTTGGCTGTAATAAAGATAATTAAACCTCCTCTTCTCCGCCCCCCAAAAAATCAGGATCTCGATTTTCAATGACTTGTGTGTGCAATAAATAGCACACTACCCCACAATGATGTAAACAAGAATCTAAGAGCTCACTTTATTACATAGTTGAGAATATAAGACACTACAAATGTCTCTTAGAAATATAAATCAAGCTTTAGCCTAATGTTGCAGAATTTAATTTCAAAGTAATATGCAAATGTCGCTTGCTTTCCAAGGCACAATGGTATGAACACAAAAACGGCAGATGCAATATTTAATACAAAAATACGAATACTGTTAATCTAAACAACAAAACAGTACATTTCCTCCCATGTATAAACCTTAATTTTAAAAAGGTTAGCTTTATTCTCAGTAATGAAATGCCAATAAGAACTATTCCTTTAGTGACACCTACTCAGAATATGTCCCTGTTATACCAGCATAGTAAGTATGGGTGTAACATGTACAAATTTTGCTGCATTATGCAAGAGAAGTTTGGCTTGTTTTTTTGCTCATAAAACTGCAAACTAACTCTGCAAAATTGGATTTTATCAGGAGTTTGAAATGCTCCCTGAAAGACTGAGTCCTCATTGAATTACATTAATAACTTTGACATTAGACTGTTACTTCGTTAAATAAATTACCTCAATTATAAATAGCGTCAAATTTCTGAAAAACACTCTTTGTTTAAACCCTGTATCTGAAAAACTTCCAATGCAGAATGAATTTAAACACTGTTTTACTGATAGCAAAGAACTGTTCAAACAGTGAAGAACACAGAATTTGAATTTTAAGTGAGCTAATAGTGAACTTGCAAAGAAAAAAAACAACCCATATACTGCTTGGCCTTTCTTAAGCAAATGAAAATACAAAAGTAATCCAGATCATACAGATTTCACATACAGTTCACAAAAAAGAATTTCAGCATCGATTCATAAAGCCGATTCTTTGGCTGACTGAATGTAATGGAGCAGCTGATTACAATAGATAGGCGTCTGATGCTTATGTGCAACTGCTTCAATTTCTTTCATGAGCAGTTCTGGGTATAAACTGCTTCCTTCCTTTAAAACTTCTGTAAAACAAAAATATGTTGGAGGTTGGAACTAGACGATATTAAGGGCCTTTTCAACCCTAACCATTCTATGATTCTATGTTTTATAAATCATTAGCCGCTTTCAGTTTCTCTATCTAAGTTCTCTCAGAGTAGCTGAAACCTAACCTGGAAATTGTTCTACAATTCGTGAAGTCATGACAATCCGATTCCTCCCTCATCAGCTGAGGTCTGTATTTTAACATTTATGTACCTGAACACAGACCGATATACTAATAAATTCCAGAGAATCCATCAAGCAAGCAAGGTTATGGTCACATCCTGCCATGGTTTGTGTCTGTGCTCCATATCCTGTTTACCACCTATAAAGTCTTCTGATACATCAGCTGCACTGATATTCCCCCTCTGGTGAGTGCTAGATAAAACATTACATACTGCATCCTGGTAAAAGGTCTCAGCTCATACTTCCTGAAATGCAAAGGAAAGCTTCCAGCCTCTTAGGATTAGCCTCTAGTTGCATGTGCCGCTTTTATATAACACTTGAAGGCATAATGTAAAAAGTGCAGTTGAAAATATGCATGACTGAAAGTCTTACCTAAGACAGCATTTTGGATATTTTGATCGGGATCATCAAGATGTATCAACAGTTCTTGGTACAGAAACTCAATATGACCTTCCATTGCAGATTTCACATCACTGTCCTTTAAGCATTTAAACCAATTTGTTAAGGTGTGAGCAGCTGCCAGTCGTACATCAGATGAAGCATCATCCAGACGCTTTAAAACTTCTGAAAAGGAGTATATGCACAACCAAATAGCACTGTGAACAACAAAGTCATCTTCTGCATTTGAAAAAATGAATGTATTTTGTCATCACTGAAATTACTGTTGCATTTTTATTTCTGTATTTTGAACACTGTGTGTACACGTATGTCGTGGCTTAAGTCCAGCCGGTAACTCATGCTTAAACCACAGCAATGTAGTACATTGTTTGTAAAAGCACACTGTTCATTTTTATTGAATTATTATGGTGACAAAAACATTAAAAGAAATTCACAGAACTTCTTAGATTAGTTGAACATTCTCTACCACTCCTTCTAACAAGGTGCTATGGTTATTAATGCATTGCAGAAGTACAGAGTTTAAATATTTCCATGCTCTATCAAGCACAGTATTTCTATCATATATTACTGTTCAGTGAATAACTGCATTGCAGACTATTTGAATATGCAAGATGCAATGATACACTTTGACAATTGCCTGATTGTGTGTTTCTCCGAATTAAAAATGTTTGTTGTTAGATTTCTACTGTGCCATGTAAGAAAAAATATCAGTCATTAAGATGCTGAATTTGAGAAGGTCCGATTTATTTGCATATATCTCTGAGAACAGAAATCCTGTTACATAGCATAGACTGTGCTTCTCCTAATTCATTTTTTAGCATTTAAACAGCATCCTAAGAAGCATTACAAATAACACCTCTATTAGAAATTGCAGCACTCTAGATGAGGGTTTTCTTCTTTCTTCTCTTCCAACCCCTCTTTTTAAACTAAAAACCCCAACCCATTACCTATTCAGGTCTGTTTATGGGACAATTAAATGGTTTGCTCTTAGCCCTCAAACATAGCACAGAGAACAATGTGACTACCATTTATATGATGCATTACTGTTCTGCTTTCACTATAGTTAGAACATTATTTCATGTAGTCTAAACTAGAAAGCAATGCAGATAAAATACTGGCAAGCCTGTCAAGGACTATAATATTGAGTGAAGTTCCATCTACTGGTCTAATGCATAATAATGCTTGGAATAATGCTCGGTTCTGCACAACTGGGAGCAAGAGAACTTCCAAAGGACATGAATTTGTCTGCAAAACACCACCTCAATGAAATGACATACTGCAGTTAAAAACCTACTACAGAAGGGACTTGGAAAAAGCAAGTGCTGGTGGAGTCACACACAACACCACCTACTCAAGTGTTTAACACCCAGATTTCCTAAAATGTGTATGTATACTTTATACACCTGAAGCAGTCTCATCTTTTTAAAACCATGTCCTAGTCTCTGCAGGAATAAGACATTAAATTGCCTCTCTACACAAAAATGTGACTAATGGTATGATTTTGTGCAGCACTTTCTCCATTTCCTTAATATCCATAAAATGTCTCTGGGGAAGAGCTACCCAAATAGTTAAAATACCAGGTAAGAGAACACAGGAAGAGCATTAGAATATGTATCTAGGAGTCAAGTAAGAATGGCTGAGAAACTGAGTCTACATGAAATCTGCACTTATTTGCACGTCAAACTGTTTAAAGGCTTTTTGCTCTCTATGTGGGATTTAAGCCATACACTACAGTGACATACAGCAGTTTCTGTCATTCCTTACTGTCTATTAGTGCCTTCACCCATATGAGCTGCAGGGAATCTGCATGCAAGGTAGATAGCCTGCACAGTGAATCCTAAAGTGGTACAGTCTGCCTACTGCTCCAGCATGGTGCTTTTCATCCTTAAAAGCTAAGCTATGAAGAGAGCAACCGTAATTCTTCAAAGCTGAGATCTTGATTAAAAAACGAAAAATTAAAAAAAAATCAAATTTTCACACTTACCTGTGTAAGTATTGGTAAATTTATCTTCTTCAAACTGCCTTCCACAGACTTTTAAAAGAACATCAACAATACGACAAGCCATCAGTCGAGTAATTTTAGAGTCTTCATCCATGGCAGCAATAATTTGAGGCATTAGCCCGTCTTTGACTTTTAAGACCTACAATTAACAGGAAAAGCACAAACCAACTCTAAACCAATATGCTTCTTGGTTACATCAGTTACTATTAGGTCTGACCGATACTGGCTTGCTTAATTTAAAAAGTTAACCTAAAAAATCCTGGAAGTTACACAGCTCTATTTTTGCCTCTCAGCAAGCTTGGAAAATTAAAATCCACCAGTCAATCATCCAGTTCATGATGTTCAGTGTATATGCTGATGAGTTTTATGTAACTTGTAAAAGCTTTAAACTTCCTTGCCTTTTTATTTAGGAAAAAAGAAATGTTGGCAAGACTTTAAATAATTTGGAGAGAAGGATTTTGTGTATGTACCAGTAGATGGTGCTCTTATTCCAAAAGGAAGCTTGTAAGTAAAGACTGTTGAAAGACAATGTTTTAGTGAGCTTCATAATTTGACTTTAATATGTACATTTCATATTCATTAATGCAAAATAGGCATTAAGGCACTGATGCAGAAAATTGTTTAACTAAAACAACAATCTCTGATAGAAATGTTTTTGTATATGTGAACTCAACCAGTTAAATGTGTTTAAACACTTTGTTCAATTAAGGTCTGTTATAAAGACAGTAAAGTCTATGAACATTTAATAAGATTTAATTCCATTTTTTTAAAAATTCCCTTATATTGAACATATTTCCTGTGCATCATTTCCAAATGCTATCTTTGTTAGCAAAGAAGATTCAGAAACCCCCTCAGACTCAGTTAATCCATAACCACTATGGTGCGTAACACTTCTTTAAGTATAATCCGTGTTAACTCTCTACCTCCATTTCTACAGATAATCTCCAAGTTCCATCTCAAGTCCTCCTGCCCTTTCCAGGAATCATTGTTTTTTTTATATTCCCTAAATGGACCTGTGGGCTCCAAGGCAACAACATAAGTGTATTTTCCATATTACACAAAAGCATACCCTAGCTAGCTCCAGAGCTGCTGCGCAGGCACAGCTTAGGGGTCCAGTGATGACAAGTTGTGCTAACAGTGGTGAGGGTTTTTTGCTATAGAAGTAACATTATGGTAGAATAAAGATTTAAAAAATCTGATGACTGTGAGTTCTACAGCTCACTAGCTGGTCCCAGGTCTCTTATCAGGGTAACATCATCCCTCCACTACTGATGTGTTCAATTACTTATACTCAATTACAATTAATGAATTTTATTATGAAAAACTGTATGTCCATCTGAAAATATTACTTACAATAAGGATTTAATCTTTTTTTTTTCCCCTTGCATTTGTCTTCCTGCCTAAGATTTCCAAATACATCTGATGAGAAAGAGAGAATTTACCTCCTCTGGTGAAAGCATTTCACAGTGAATAAGAGCCCAAAGGCATGATACAGCTGTAGTGCGGATGGCAGCTGCTGTTCTTCCAGCATGCCACTGCAAATTAGGAGCTAGTATGTCTTTTATCACAATCTCAAGGTAGCTAGGGAACAGCCTGAAGCCAAAAATAAGAAAGCAAAATAAAGGTTCATGAGAAAGTGATAAAGAGACTGACAGGATGTAAAAGAGAATTTTCTGTTATAGAAACATAGGCAAGAAAAAAAAAGACTGTAAAAAAAAAAGAAAATCTTATAAGCCAATGTGATTATAATGCATGTAATAAGCTTTTCATAGCTTAATTTTTCTAGATAATATTTAAACAAATACCTAACATTCATGGAAAAGGGAGGCTAGACTTTCTTCCACTTCAGACGATGCCCATGACTCACTGTGTTATCTTGGTAAACTACTTACCTTCATTCTGTCTCATTTTCTCCATCTGTGAAGTGGAGATAACACCCCATATGAATGCTGTCAGGATTCATTAATATTTGTAAGGCCCTTTGAGACTGTCCAGTGAAAAGTATTTATAACGTGGAAAGTATGAATGCTATTGATGAGACCTGAACTGCTGATACTGCAGGGAGCCTACATGGAATACTTCTGCTCTCCCTTGGCTCAGAAACTCGTCTCCCTCAGGAGTGAGAGGTCTGTAGGATTTTCTGATGGTGCCAGTCCCAATGCTAGTTTGTTTTCATTACAAACACAAATCTGTGATATTTTTGGTGATGCTTCTTCCTCCTCTACTGAATGGGCTACTATAATGCTGAAAGTTGCTGCAACAGTCAGCGACTGCAGCAGGCAGTATTCCCTCACACCTATTTAATTCCATATCAATTTTAAATTGAGAAAAAGATACAGCTCTTACACACAAGTTAAAAAAAAAAACCAAACCCAGCCTTGCTGCATCCAAGAGATATCTGTGTCTGGCTGTGTCTAGATAATTAAGGCTCAGGTTATTCACTGTGCCTCTCAGCCCTGAAAAGTAGCTGGCAGCATGCAAAACAGATTGACAAATAACAGGGTAAAATCTACCTTGACTTGTGTCAAACTGTAAAACTTCCCACAAACCTGGACTAGAGCCACCTGACTGCAAACCAGCACATCACCACCCTGCTGCCTGGCAGAAAGGGAAGAAGCTGTTGCTGGGTTTTCTAAGAGTCCTATATTTCCAGGATGAATATGTGACTTCTATAAGGATGTGCCAAGCCACAGGAGGAACATAATGGGTAAACATCAACAACAAACAATTATCACTAACAACTTTTTCAAAAATCCCCTCCATGACAAAACAACCATGACATCACCCAGCAGTAAAAAAATCCATAACAGTATATTAATATATGTAATAAGAAATGTAATTGTGTCTGCTCTCCTGTGGCTATTCTTCACTCACTGCAGTTAGACCTTGTCATCCAGGTGTAACCTGACTGAAGTGTGACCAGCCAGCCTGCCAGGCCTTAAATGCCTATTGCACACACATAAACCTGAAAATCTCCATTTTCAACATGATGAAACATACAGCTGGCTGCTGCTTAGCCCCTTGGCTAAAGGAACACTCAGTGCCTGAGAAAGTCACAGATCCATTCTTGTTTCCTGTCCAGCAGATGGCACTTAAGATTCAGCAATAACAAGAAATCTGATTTCTCATTAGACACATCTAAATTTGTCAAAACCTTTTAGATTAATTACTTTGAACCCATTCTTGAGAATTAATATTTTTCTATTCAAAAAGTTGCTGGGAAAAAAATACAACTAATGATCACCATTATTCCCAATTTCCTTTTAGCTCCAAAGCTAAAAGCAGCCTTGTGCTATCTGATCAGTAGCTGCTTCTGTTTTTAATAAAGCCTTCTGTTAAAGTGCAAAGAAAAACCATTCTGTCACAACATAAAGGTAAATTCCATCAGCATTATGTTAACCATAATGCTATGCTATTTGTGAGAGTATTTGTTCTAGTGCCTTGAAATAGAATCAGTAAAGCCCTATCTGGCAATTATCTGACTCAACCATTTCAGACTCAAATGAAATTAGATGACCACACAACTGTGTTTAGCATGAAACCTTCGTATCTAAACTGGTAGAATGTTTTTAAGGAGCTAAACAAATTACTGCCAGCAGTGAAAGCGACTGTGTAACCAGAACTTATTAGTGCTTCACTACACTATCTCTCATTACCATTAAGATATATTTTCTGCTGTTGCTGATGCAATTAAATTCTCCCTCTTACTCTGGTAAATCTGTGTAACTTAATTCTAAAAGTGAGTCATTTCTACGAAAGAACACACCCTGTCTGTGCTATTTGTATTCACAGAATTGAGACTTTATTCTCAACTGGGTGTGAAGTAACTAAACCATAATCTGTGTGTACAGTAATACCTAGCTCTTATGCAGATACAAAAAGCAGAACTTGGGTTTACATTAAAATTGCTACCCCCATTTAATGAACTTACAGACTTAAACTTTCACTGCATATTAATCACTTTTTTAATGCATTTTTGTTCTAGATTGGCCTCTTTTCTGCTTTTATGGCACTGCTGCACTTGGTTTCATGTGTTTGTGGATTGTTGTGTTTTGGGCTATGTGTGTGTATAGATTTTTCCCAAACTAAACATCCTAAATCCAGGTAATCTGAAACAAAATCAGATTTGCTTTTACAAATCAAAACCTCCAAAAATGTTTTGCAAACAGCTTTCCAAAATGCAAAAACTTCACCTGTTACTTCCTACATTAAAGCATTTGCTGTGATAATGTTAAGTAGGATTAAGACTTCAAAGAGTCATTTAGTTCCTACTTTTTAGTTTCTGAGGATGAACCTACTGGTAAAACTCATTGCACTGCTCTTGTTCTCAGAGGACTAAGAGCCTCATTATGAGTTTGACTGGGCCATCCTTGGCCAGGAGTCTTTTGTACAGACAGGTCTATTAACCTCATTGGGTGTATCCAGCCTTGACAAAAGGCCACTCACTCATACTGGCCTGAGCAAAACAAGTGCCATCATTGCTATCTGTAGAGAGCTGCTGTGCTATATTCACTGACAGTATTACTTTGAAACATGTTCTGTTTTTTCCTACTATGCTTTTGATGTTTTTTCCCTTTCCTGGGAAACCTAGTGAAGCTGGCAGCTTCACTGGATTGGCTTTCTTTTTTTTCCTCTTTGGCTCCATTATTTATACAAATTACTGGGTTGCAGATGGAAGATTTTGTTGTTCATCCTATTTGTTTTGGCAGTAGTCAAAGTTTACTCTTTGACGATGCTCTCCATGTGGTCCTGCACTGATCATCTCTCTCTACTAGCAGTACCTGCAGGACCTATCTTAACATACTTACCTAAGCACTTCAGAGACTTTCAGACAGAGAAGTGCTACCAATCCTACTGTACATGTCAGAAACAAAGAATGAATAAAGCTAACTGCTAATGGAGAAATCCTGCCAGCCTCCTAGCCACCCTAGTCAGGAATGCTACAGGGTTGGGAGTCTGCAGCATGCCATGTAATGTACCAGTCATTCTGCTTAGATGCAGCCTAAATGATTTTTTGTAGATCACAATGAGAGGCAGAACAGAGAATTTAACTCAGTGATTCAAACTCTATTCTACTCTAATCTGTAATGCTATTTCTGAGGGGGAAGAGCAGGAGACCAGGTAACTGTACAGAGAAGAAATGCCAGCGTGATTTAACTTGTGGACCAGGTCTGAATTTGATTTAATACTTTGACAGAATGAACATATTTGATGTTTTAAAAGCAAATGTAGGAAATAATAAATGTGAATCTATGGTAAATGAACAGGAACTAGTAATTTATTCTGCAGTAAATAAGAGGACAGTAAAATTAGGCCACAAAAGAAAATAAATAGATAGGAGAGAGTCATATGCCATTTTTAGACTGAAATATGTTACTACACACTTAATAAGTATTACTGTTGTGTTCAGGCCATCACGGAATACAGAGATGCCATTTCTTGGCTTCACAGTCTGCAATCTCAGATGATACAGATCTAAGATACAATAGATTAGCTTACAACAAATAGGTCCTGGAACACTTAAAATAGTTTTCAAAGTGCTTTTCTTTCAGGAAGATTCTTGCATATCTAGACTGCTCTTGTAACTACCACTTAGTTAGATGATTATTTAAACAAGTAATCCACTGATTACAAAGCGATTTTTCATATGAATAGGGATTTTAACACCAGATCCTGAAAATACAGAAACAGATAACAACACACTTGGCACAAAAGCTTTCAGTTAAAAAAAGACAACTTCATTATATTCTGTGTTATGGAATCAGAAGTGTTTACACTACTACTAAGCTAAATTAATAATGACAGAAGAGCCCCACTGCTGGCATTGTTATAAATGGAGGGGTTTTATAAGCACTGTAAATTACAGCTAGACTGTACTTGCAAAGCATAAATAGTACTAAGCAACAGGAGACCTCTATCTTCAGTCACTGAGAGTAATAATAATTCCTTATCAAACATTTAGTTTAATGCTTTTTAAACATCGTGCTATATGATGGGCATTTTTACATTCCCATTTTTTTTGGTGTTTCCTTACAATGACTACAGGATTTTCAGGATTTAGGAGCTGGCTGGGAGAAAAATTAAAAAAACAACTAATCTTCTCTCCACGTTTCCTAAGAATCCTCATTTTAGCTTTTAAACATGCATTCTTTCAACCTATAGCTCTATCTAGATCCAGATCTGCATGACATCCATTTTAATTCTCCATAGTGGCAGAGGTAGGAATACAATGGTGGAGGAAGTCCAGACTAAAATTTATTTTTTTATATATATATATTTTAATTATTGCACTGTGCCCTTCTAAACATTGTTAAAAAATACAGCAAGAAAAATATACTGTAGAAGATGGTGGGAAAGTCTTTCCTCTTCCAGGCATGCTAACATGAACACAATTAGAGGGGTTGCTGCTATCATGGTTGTTACTTTTTAAAGCCACTGTAGTTTTCAAATAGCTGTGTGAAATCAGAACTCTACTTACCCCTGAGAATTGACAGTTTCACTTGCTTTCTGGAGCAACTGTGATAAAACAGTGAAAAGTTTCAACCGCATCTGGGGATCTTTGTTTGGTTGAAGACATGTCTTAAGAATGAGAATAAAGTTACTTAGAGCCTCACCTATGACATGACCTAGAAAATAAACACATAACACTTATTTCAGAGTGCTAACAAGTTCTATTTAGATGTCTAATATGTGAGTGCATTAAAATTTGTAATATGCCTGGTAGTAAAAATAGTACTTCACTTTCCATTCTTGCGTGGCAGCTGTTGATGTATCTGTGTTACATCATATTAGGCAGTGTACAAATGCCCAAGCTTCATGGGCACAGGTACCCACGCTGTCAGCATGGTGTTCCCTGAAGATAGGTTTACTCCCCGTCTCATTTAGCCAGCTTGGTATTGCTGTGTTTTGTAGCATGAACATACCAATGACATCTGCTAGTTGATGGGACAAGCAGTACAAGATGACATTTTGGGTGGACTAATTTGTTGGGGGGGATTAACGCTATACCTCTGAAAGCTTGAGGCTATGCACAAAGCTTACCACTCCAAATAGCAGCATTAACTATGCTTTTTAATTCTTTCAAGTCTTTCCACATGTAGCATTCAAGGAAAGACATTCATGACGCCCAGAGGCACGGGAAAGGGCACGTTCAAAGGGTCAGCCTCCAAACTTGGACAATAGAATCGCTGCAGCAGTATGCTTTCTCTATGTTTAAATAATGCTTGTTTGTATTTTACAGAAAAAAAAAAATCTAAAATATAGTGAATTTTAGAAGCTATTTGAAATAGAAATATTTTGCAAATTTGTTCTCTAGTTTGTTAACCTTTTCACATCCTATGACAAATTGTTTTTACCACTAAACAATAAACAACAACAAAAAACCTCATAGCTGTTATCCCAACGTTTGAAGAAATTATCTTCCCAAAACAGAAGGAAGTTTGTGCCTTTCTCCTTGATAATGATTAACATCTGCATGGTTTTAAAGAGGAAAAATATATATAGACTACACACATGCTTTATTCTGCAAGCTTCTTGCTGCAGAATGCTCTTTCTGCTCTATGTTTACAAAATACTACTTTCCTCTAGGAGTTTCTTCAGCTTTGCATCCTTGTGATGCACATTCCATTCAACTCTAGTCACTGAAAATCCTGCCAGAAGGAGACACAACACTGGCATTTCTAATGACAAGAATATTCTTCACACATGGAATGGACAGATTGAAGTATTTAAGATTCCAAACCAAGTACAATAGTATTTAATAATATCTGGAAATTTAATGTTTACAGTAATACCCCTCCCCCCACCCCAGTCTTCACTGTCTAGACTGTAGCAATACAGGGTGTTGAACTGCAGTTTGCTGTATTTCTGTGCCAACAAATAGGTCTTTACTCCCACAGCATTTATTCAAAATACATTGCTCATGTGAGTTCTGAGACATTTGAAAGATACTACTATTATACCAAACTGATAACAGCAAATTCAACAGATGGAAAATAAACAAAACAAACTACATTGCTAATTTCAGCTTAAGCATACGTTCCTAAAAAGCAGTAAAAACAGAAAAATTGAAATGAGTAAAACTGATTAAATTGATTAAAAACAACATTATGTGTGGGAATGAAAAGAAAGGAAACAAAAAAAAAATAGCTCTAGGAGCTGCTCTGTCAGACAGAAAACAGACAATAGCATATTACCAGTGTTGGGTGCAAGCCAAAATGTTTGCCCAGACATTTGATGATTTTTTCAGCATTAAGGAAAACAGAGACAACTGTCTAGAAGTCCCTCAGTCATGGAAACGGGAGCACAAATGTACAGAAAAGTTGGCCTCTCAGATCTTGCACTGAAAAAAACTTTTTGTTCTTTCCACAGATGAAAAGAAGAAAAACTACTTATGCCAGTTGCTGCACAAACCAGCAAGGGGGTGCTTCACATAGGTTTGTTGAAGTTTTTGTTGAGTTTCAAGGATTAAATGCAGAAGGTACAGTCCCTTAAAATATACCTGTCCACGTTTACTTGCAGCAGCAAAAATACTACTTCATCTGTAACTGAAGTAGCTGCCTACATCCCCTTTTTTAGAAAGGACAAAACCAAATAAACAGGACTTGCCATTTTAATCATCTTAAAATGGGTGTCTAGGTGAAAAAGAACTGCCTGTCACTGCATCCCTTGCCTATAGATCTGAGAGCTGTGTCACAGTAACGTTCACCGTACAGATCTGAAGCTAGGTGAAATGCATGCCAAAGTGATGCACTCATCTATACATAGCAATGTGTTGAAGAACCCAAGTGAGGAAATGTACAGAAAGATGGTCTCTTTTGTAAGATTAGTGAATAGATGGGAAAAATAGGTACATTTTGGACATATAAGCTACATCAGTTCATCTCTCCACAATCCTTAGCCATTTCATTTACCTGAAAGTGTACTTCTACGTAAGTGCTTTTAGTATGCTCCTTGCAGTCAAAGAGTCTTTTGGAATTTGAGCTGCTTCAAAATTTTCTAGGGACAAACAGGTTGAGATTTCCACTGTCTACTCCAGCCTCGTGAGACCCCCTCCGACTACTGCATTCAGCAGTTGCAGCTCCCAACGTAAGAAGGACATGGACCTTTTTGGAGTGAGTTCAGAGGAGGCCACAAAGATGCTCCAAGGGCTGGAGTACCTCTGTTACAGAGTCAGAGGTTGGCTTGTTATGGAGAGAGAGCTGGACTTGTTCAGCCTGGAGAAGAGAAGGTTCCGGGGGAGGCATCAGAGCAGCTTCCAGTGCCTAAAGGGGCTGACAAGAAAGCTGGAGAGGGGCTTTTGACAAGTGCAGGTAGTGACAGCACAAGGGGAAATGGCTTTAAACTGAAAGAGAGTAGGTTTAGATTCGATATAAGGAAGAAGTTCTTTGCCCAGAGAAGCTGTGGCTGCCCCATCCCTGGCAGTGTTCAAGGCCAGGTTGGATGGGGCTTGGAGCAACCTGGTCTAGTGGAAGGTGCCCCTGCCTGTGGCAGGGGGCTGGAACTGGACGATCTAACCCAAACCAGCCTGTGATTCTACGATTTTTAGTGTTGCTTTCCATTGTATTCTTGTGAAGTTTCTGAATATTGCACTATTCGTTATAAAATGCAGTGTGTCTGCAGGCAATGGAGGTTATTACTTTATTTAAGAACTACTAAAAACGCCATACCTGAATGAGTTGCGATGACATCTAACTGTAATATTTCTGGAGAATAGCACGTCCAGCTATCACATGATACTGAAACCCATTCCATAAGCTGAATTATATGCTGTTGGTAGAGAGAAAGAAAACTATCCAATTGTTGCACTTCAGCTAATGAAGACATTGTTTCTTCCACCTGTTAAAACAGATACAGGACACTTGATCTTAACTGAAACAATTATTAAAAACAATCTTCAAAACTTGTAATTATACTGTAAGAACAGTAAGGACACAAGATTTCTATAGTTCAGACTCGGACTATTAAGACTGATATTTAATGTTTGCCTATACTACGTCCATTAACTTTAAATAAAAGTGAAACATTTGTCCTGATTTCAAATGAAATCATAAGGAACACGGGAACATGACAGCAAAATGAAAGAAACTCCAATCCATGTAAAAACCTATCCAAAAACTAACCACGTCATAAAAAAACTCTTAGTAGTTTTAAAGACATGTTTCTCCTTAATTTAAGAATGCTTTAAAACATTGAGAGGGACTTTCTCACAATCCCGTCTAACAGGCTGTGGCAACTTGCAGAACCTATTGTTGTTGCAGCAGAGAAGAGATGGTATTTCCCCTCTCTCCCCTTGTTCTCTCACCCCCCAATTTTAATTATTCTGGATGCTTTTTCAACAGTACCAGGTTAATTCTGAAATACTCAACTGCTTAGAAGTACCAAAATTTACTGTTAGATTTGAAATCCTTTCTTCATATTTACATTTAAACTATCCCATAAGACAGGCAAATAAAACATGCACAAATAAAACATGTAACAAGAACTACTAAATGAACTCCAGACGTGATCACGCTTGGCAAGGAAGCATATCGATTTTCATAATCAGTGTAGCAGATGTATTTCAACACAAAGGAAAATTCGATTTTACAGTTCCTGAAAACTCCTCCCAGAGGTACAGAACTTCTTTAGAGAAGAGATTAAAAGTATTCTGAAAGCAGCATCTATAGTCTTAATGATTTCAGTGGACAGAGAATCAAGAATGGGGAGCAAGACACTGTTGGAAACCCCACTGAGAAATAATATACGTTGTCAGCATGGCCAGTTCTAGCAGGGAGAGATGCAGCACAGCACTATGAATGACATCATTTGACTTTAAGTGGTTCAGTAGAACTACAACTTGTAGTCATATTTTTAATATTTTTAAGATTAACTGCACAAGTTAGCTGAAACATGTCTGGGACCTTTACAATTCTACAGATTAATCATTTGCCAGACGTTATTATGGAAGTACCAGATGTGGAGAAAATAAATGAGATTTCTAGGAAAAAAAGAGAACAAACCAGTTTTTGCTAAGGACAAAGATTACTCCTAAAGCAGGTCTGCCTGCCTCAAGCACAAGATTTCTCCTTTCTTGGAAGCATTCTGCCAGCCAGCCAAAACAACTTGTATGTAAAATATTCATTTATCTGTAAATTAATTGGGACATTTAACAGAATGTGTCAAGACAGAAACTGTTCCCCATTATTAATCCCACCACAATCTGCAAGGAGTTTTTTTCCACTGAACAAGAGGGACAAAATAATACGTTGTTCACAGGCAATTCAAAATAAACTCTTTAAATACTTCCAAGAATGCATTAAAAACCAAAAAAAGAATAAATTAAATATGCCAATAGACTGATGCATATCTTCTCATTATGAAGTGTCTCAGAGTTTTAAAAAAATAGCAAGGGTGATTTTCTTTCCTATATTTGAAAGCTAGCAAGTTTAATGACACATTATTTTCATGGTAATAATGGCTGAAAGAAGAGCCAAGATAACACAGGCCACTGGCAATGAAACAAAATCTTATCTTTAGGTCACCAGTTAAAGCACTGACAAGCCCAATACATGTTTAACAGACTCTTTAACAACTGATACGTCTTCAGTCTATTTGGGGCTGTAAACCACACTCATCATGATACCGAAGTCCTCAGTTGGTGGTCCCCATCTTTTTCCTTAGCCCTAAGCAACCAGAAACACTGATGAACACAAAGCAAAAGGGACAAAAAGCAAGCAAGACCGCTGAGTGTTCACAATCAGGTCACATCAGTTGTGGCCTCTGCTATTTGTGATCTTCTGTCCCCTTGTAGTAAAGCCTGAATTGAAGTTCTATAATGCAAGTTATTGAATAATTTATGCTTATACTCAGAATCGTTTGGTGCTGAACACAGACTTCATTTCTGAACAACACATTTATGCTTGTAAAGCCAGCTGACATACATTTGTCCGATATGGTCTTAAGCTATTTTAACAGGGACTTCTTGCTTACTGCAAGTTGTACAGTTCACTTTGAAGTTTTAGAATAGTCAGTAACTGTGGAAAAAATACAATAGAAATTCAAGCCATGTTTGTCTCTGTGACAAATCTGAAACACTGCAATTATGTATTCTTGTTGCCAGGTTTTCTATCTGTCTAGCTGAAAGAAAAGCTAATGAGAAAAAGGATTCTCATCCAAAGTACTGTCAACTTTAAAAATCATCTGCAACTGCAGGAACATCTTAAACCTTTAATAAACTTGGGAGATTAACTTTTCTGCATGTGAAAATCAAGATTTATCTCCACAAAACTGCTTTCTTTGTAGGAGTATGAATTTTTAAGGTTTTAAATGGACATTGCTGACTTTATAGACCACTGTACAGACAAGATACTGCAAAACATATCAGATCCATGTGTCCAAAGCCTGCTTGGACAAATTGTTTGCTTAAAACAAAACAAAACCAAAACTAACCCCCCAGAAATCCCACCCTCACACTGGCTATCCACAAGACAGATCTTCATGTTGTACCTCTTTGACCTCCAAAGTCTTTTTCAATACTTGTTTTAAGCTTTGTTCTATTTTACTTCTTTCAGAATAGTTTTCTAAGTGTTATGACTTCATGGAGGCAGCCTGTCAGCTATGGGGCCATAAATACTGATGCTACACAGGTCTTTGGAATACCATGCCTGGGAGCAAGAGAAAAGGAAGCAGAAAAGCCATCGTATTTAAGGCACATGTTTGAAAAAAAGACAACTTGGATAGGTCACAATTACACTACATGAGGATTGCTTGCTGATTTATTTCATATTTAGCTTGGGGAAGAAAGAGGAAGAGAGAAAATAAGGGGTTGAGGAGATAATGGTTAGCCAAAAAAGCTCATCTATTACCAGGGCATCTACAGATGTCTTTGATTTTAAAGCATTCCTGCAACATTTAAACTTTTGGTTCTGGTGGTGAGGTAAAAAGGTCAGCTACTGTTAAAACAGGCTGATCTTTGTCTAAAGATAAAAAAGATTATGAAACTATCACCTTTTTAAGACTAGTAGTGCTCTTGATCTATAGGTCTATTGTTCTTTAATAGTCAGAAGATAAATTAAATTTTTTTTCCTAGCCACTTGTGTGCTCCTGTATATAGCCTAACTTTAGCAATAATTCAGTGACTTACAGCCACCTAAAAAGTAAGCATTGACAGTTCAGCCAGCACCACCAGCATGCCCATGGATCTGCAGAATCCCGGGACAAGATAAACACTTGACCATCTTTACCTGGACCATGGCCCAGTGATTAATACCCATCCAAGTAAAGTGTTTTTCTAGCCCAGTGAGCTTCCCACGCTTTGGTAATGTACTTCAAGCCACCCTAATGTAGGAGCTAAAATCTGCCTTAGAAATATCAGTCGATGTTCTAGTCTTACATTGTTTGCAAGATGCAACAGTGCATTCAGCTCTTCTGGCACTACAGCTGCCCTAGACTTTTGCCTCAACTTTTGTCCTACCCTAAGCCGAGCGCCACCCTTTCTTCCAGTTCCATAAAAGAAATAACCTGTAAGACCCTCATCTCTGTTGCAGACAATCTCAGTTACAGCCCTGTGGATTGCAGGATCCAACATTAAACTGAGATCTTCAAACTGTTGCCTGGAAATATATGCAGCACCTAGTAACTATGAACTGTGAGCTGACAAAGCCGAAACATCAGTATTTTGCCTGATAAATGATAACACCCTTCAGCCTTCACAGTGGCTACTAAATATTAACTGACCACCAGACAGTGCCATAAGGATCGATCTTTGCAGAACAGTTTTAGGACTAAACACAGAAACTAGTATCTCCCATGCTTCTTTCATTACAGCATTTGATTAATTTGAAGTTGTATGCATATCTAAATGTTTAACTATTATGTTTCTATACAATTTTTGAAACAGATTGCCACACACACACACAAATGCATGCATACAGATGAAAAACAAGCAATCCCCAACAAAACCAGTAGTATTGTACAGATTCTTAGCTCTTACAAATAAGATTTTAAGGATTTATTCTTCTGGAGTTGCCTTTATCTGTTTTAACCAGACTAAACTCAAAGTAATTTCAGCTATGGGAAAAGATAAGGAGACAGACAGAGGGCACAGTCAAGGTCATGCAGCACCAAATAATTTCAAACTCTACCAATCTTTGTGGATGAGCTCTTAGTTAAGAATTCCTGTAGTTTAAACCTAACAGCAAGACAAATAATTATGGCTCTGTTTAGACAAACTGTCTTACCAATAGTGAAAAATCAGAAACACACCAGAGTATTAAACCAGCTCATAGTTTACCTTTTCTTTAAGGTGCTGAGAACATGGTATTGCCATTACTGTCACCAAAACTTTCATTAGCTGCAAGCTGATTTCTTTGCAGTCTTCCTGGCATACTTCAATCAATGCTTGTACACAACAAAGTAACTGTTCCATATAAAAGACCTATTTTTTAATAAAAGCATTAATTTGTTATGTTTTGTTAGAAAATATAACAGCCACTTTAAGGAAGAGATACGACAAATGACACTAATAAAATTGGAGCACTGTATAATCCCCTAAATTGGTAACATATTGATAATTTCATATTCTTTTGATTACCTATATTCTACTTTTTTTAGAATGCAATATAATCTTCCTCCCACACTGTTTGCTCGGACTTACCTTGTCCTGTTAACAAAATAAATGGCCCTGCTCTTAGTCACACAATTATTCCATTATGAATAAAAACATCAAAGCATTTTGGAACACTTACTGAGAGTACTTTCTCATTCTGAAGTGCAAGTTGTTAATTAATAAGGTATTTATTACAACTCCTTCAAATATTTTTCCATGTTTGGCTATTTGAACGGAACAATAATGGTTAACTACATAAACCAAGAAAATCTGAGCATGTGCTTTTATCTCAGGCAATCTATCTCATTTGATGCAATATAATTCAGGTTATCTTGATCTACCTGATACCAGTGAAGTCAATACTGTTGTCAGTTTGCAATAACTTCTATGATAAAGTACATTAGACATGCCATGAAACTGTCAGATTGCATTCAATGAACAGAAGGGGCTATTGTTACAAATTTACTTCTAAAAATAAATCAAGTCTAGGAATAGGTTAGCTATAAATGTTATTAATCTCATGGACATGGTCAATCCTTAGCTAAACAGTGTCTATGCAGCTGAAATAGTGAAAGATTGTTTTTCCAAGACCAAAGGCCAGAACAGTTCCACCAAATGCTTCAGCTGCAGATGAATGTCTACTGTATCTAATGCCAAATGGAAATGGTAAGCTTAACACTCCACAGCAATTTTGCAGATATACGTCAGGGAATTGTTATTTGAACATCAGGTTATAGTGCTTCCAGTTATACGTGTTCCTAATCATCACAGGCTTCATGGAGATTAAGGTTAATTCCTGCACCACTGGTACATACTCCATTAGGGAAGAAACCTAATAAGGGAAGAACTTCAAACATGTATCTTACATTGGCTCAAAAAGACAATTACACTGGATTCAGTCTACACACATGACTAACTGTTTTAAAAGGAAGTCTGCATGTGACATGAAGTCAAGAGTTTTCTGAAGGCCCAGCACTAGACCTTTTTTGGTCATCTTAAAAGCAGAAGCCTAACAAGCTTTTGCTGGAATGAAAGCTGTGATTTCATTTGTGGAGGAAATTTCAGGGATTCTTCTTGCGCGTCTCTAACTGATCTATTTCCATATCTGAGCAATTGAAGTTCAAAATCTCTATTCCACATTGAAGAGAATCTCTCACCTCCTTACAGCAATTTTCTTCAAATGCTAAAATGAAAAGGCTCAGGCATTAGTTAAGGGTACACTTAGGAGAAAATTTCTGACATATAAAGATAGATTCTCACTTAAGAAGAAGCAACCAAGCAACAGTTTACAGAGCATACTCCTAAATATACATACTTTTAAACTGCCTAACAATACAAAACAAAAAAACTCATGATGACATTAAGAATGTCTCTTGGAAAACCTGACATGCTACTTACAATGGACTGTGAAAAGTTTCTGGTAATTTTTACTGATGAGGATTGAAATACATGGTCTTGTTTGGATTGTGAACACAGGGCATTTCAAAACATGGGTTAAATTCTGCCTCTGGATCAGCCAAGGTAGTCCTCTCTTAGTACAGTACATACTAAACAGTTTCTTCTCTCCCCACCATGCCTTTTAATTTTCCTCCCACCATATGAAGCCTTTGACAACAGTTTTCAAATCTTGAACCCACATCTGCTGAGAGGATGGACTGCTAGAGAGTTTTTGGGAATAGCAGATTTGACCAAGAGATCCCAACATGGCCCAGGGAGGGCAGGGAAGCTCCTGTTTTGTCTCAGACATACATCCACAGCTATATCCTCAGATAGGGTGGGGTAGGTGTGCAAAGGGGGATGGAATAGGAGCATTAAGGGGAACAAGAGAAAAAATATGTTAGAAAACCATCAGTCTGAAACTGTAGTCTATTGTGCATTTCCCAGTTATCCTTACCTCTTCAGATCGCTGACAAACTCCATCTTGTGACAACATGTTCCCAAGATCAGTCAAATGAGGCTGTAAGATTTCTTTTGGGCTACCTCGAATCACTGCAGTTAGAACCATTATACAAGATGGCTTAGGTGTCTTCTCAAAGGCTGATGTGATTAATCTCAATGACACCTTAGGGCTGACAAATGTTCCAATCAATTCTGCTGCTTTCACACACTGAAAAAAGAACAAGAATAACTTGAAGATTTTCCTGAAAACATGAAGAACACTCAATGTATCATGGGCTTTTTATCATTTCAGCTGTTATTTTAAATGCTCCAGCAGTTGTCTTGTGGGCCTTTTCCACTTGCTCAGTAATGATTATACGCATGAAGAAATTTTCTTGACATGTGTTCAGTATGCACATAAGGCATGCACGCACTCTTCTCAGCATCAGACAAACTTCCAGGAGAAAGTAATGCACAGAAATGAAGTGTACAACTTTCAATGTAATGAAGTGTCCAGTTTAGGATAACCAGATGTTGCATATTTAGTGGCTTAGCATTTTGTCCTCCAAATGATGTTCTGAGCCATGCTCATAATGTATCTACCACTCATCTACTAAAAGCAGCAACAATAAAACCCTGACAGAATAATTTCTTTTGTTAATGCCCTATAGTTTGACACTGACATCACAGTTCTGGTTTAGTGTGAAGTCACTGCCATGGGGGAACTGCCCACTGTTTTCAGTCTTACTTCTTTAACTGAAAAGGCTTAAATAAGTATATATTCCCCATGACACTCATGCCCTTTGATCCCATCTCTACCTTGCAGATGTAACAGGATGTTGTATTCCACATGAAATACCATCAAATCAGAGCTTACTGCCTGACTGATGCCCAGTATTTACAGTCAGGTGTGTGAATAAAGAAAGATATAGTCAACTACTGTGCCACTGCCTGTGCAACAGGAACATTTCTTTCTAACCCATTTATTTAATGGTTAGCTCACTTCCCTGAACATGAAAGCTTATTTCCCTTTGTAGATAATTTCTACTCTAGCAATTTAGCAATGGATTTTTAATTGCATCTAATTAACATTTGAATCATCCTGGTTTTTCCGTCTTGATAGAAGCATGTAGCTACGAATTCTATAATTTAAATCTGCACTATATATAGCTGTTTATTTTCACAGAGGTGAAG
Organism: Psittacus erithacus; assembly: GCA_009867235.2. Taxonomy (NCBI): domain Eukaryota; kingdom Metazoa; phylum Chordata; class Aves; order Psittaciformes; family Psittacidae; genus Psittacus; species Psittacus erithacus. The sequence continues at coordinate 33,629 of WYDI02030158.1, forward strand.
ACTCGAAACAGTTATAACATAGTCTATGTAGATGTGAACTCATCTTCCTCCATATTTTCCACAGAGAACGAAAAAGACTCTTAGTGCTTTGAAAACTAGAAGAGGAAAATACAATTAAACAGTTCAAAACCATTAACTGATACAATACAAATTTACACATTTGTATTCATCAATTTATCTGGTCATTTTAGCAGTGGGGAAAAAAAAAAGAAAAAAGAATAGATAAGAGAGCATCTGGTTTTTTATACATCTCATCTGGCATTATTAGGCTGGAGAAAGACATGCACATTTTCCAAGTTGGTAGCTGCTCTGAAATGGGTTCTACAGTGACAAATGACAGAGAAGATAGTCACAGTACCCTGGGAAGCAGCATTGCTAAGGAGATAAAAGGAATTCAGAAACAAATGATGCTGAATCTTAAATTCTGGCACAAGAAAGAGTAAAATTAAATACAGAAACCATCTTCTAATTGGGAATAAATCTCTTAGAAGCACCTGCAAGATTAGTGGTAGAATTCTAAGAAAGAGACAAGTATGGTCAAATAAAGGCAAGGAAAAACTATGTGCTGCTTGAACACATACTTTTGAATTTATAGCAACAAGCACTAGATACAAAATTTGACCAGGACAGCAAGGTTATGTGGATTTATTCTTCTAATTATTTTTATATGTATTTTATAAAAGTACTAAAGAACCTGAAAAGCTGTATACACATAGTGGCATATTTCTTACTTCAGTCTAGGGGCATTGATTTCCTAAGGCCTGTATACTCTTTTCTGAAACAGCAAGATGACTTCCTTCCAGGTTTACTACTTTATTCCAGGTTTACTTCTACTATTCATCAGTGTGTAACTGGCTTAGTTTACAAGCTCAATCTCACTGTAACACAATGCGGACAGAGGCCAGACACTGATTCTGAGAAGTGAGATGGAAGGGGTGGAATAGCTAGAAGGGGATGACTGAGTAAGAACTGGGGGAAGGAGAGAAACAATTCCAGAAAAATTAAGGGAGAGAGACAACAATTAGTACTAAGTCTAAAGACAACAAGAAATTGCAGGGGAAAAAGGAAGAAAAATTATTATTTCAGAAATGGATTTCATGTTCTATATAGCTCAACTGAGAGAAGGAACCTAACGAAAAGCTTTGATATAGGAAATAACTTTTTCTGACATTAGTTAGTCTACTTGTATCCAGTGATCAGAATAAATTCTTTCAATTTCCTAAAGCAGTAAGATTTTTTTTGTTATACCTATGTTCTTTCCTTGTGTAGAAATATAAACAGAAGATTTTATTGTAAAATTCTAAAAACATTTCTATCACCTGTCTGTCCTCTGCTAAAACAATCTAATGTCCTCAACTACATCTGTTTTATTGATTTATTGTTGATCAAAGTGTTGAAAGCATCAACTGTTAGAAAAAACTGATCCTAATTATTCTTCACCACCAACAACAAAAAAACAAAAACAAAAACAAAAACAAACAGCAGAGCATTTTACAAGCAGTAAGTGAAATATTTAAACACTGACTATGGGTATCACATGGAATAAACACAGCTTAATATTTGGTTGGAATTATGGTTGCATTATGCAGCATGGGGAGATAACTTAAATTAACACAAAAGGGCATGACCTGCATGTTTTTTTAAATTTAAGTTGTTGCCCCAAGGCTTTTATTCTTTAATCTACTGCTTATCATTTTTAGAGAGATCACTGTCAATTCTTCATGGGGTTGGCATATAAATTAATCGGTATTTAAATAACTTTACTACTGGTCTCCATACCAGTGACACAAGAATACATCTAGCATAGCATAGTAAGTAAGTAAGTAAGTAAAATTTTCACATAATTTTAACATTCTTAAAATCCTGATTCTGATTTTTTAGTCATGGGCAATTTTCAGTGACCTAAGGTAAGGTCAACCCGCAGAAAATGGACTCAGGAATAGTCATTATTCAGTGTACAATAGATACTTGAGCAGATTAAGCTTACATTTTTAACCACGTTGCTTTCTTCGTCCAAGCATGCTTGGTACAAAGTTCTAAGCAGTAGCTCCATGTGCTGTGTTATGTGATCCTCTGCATGTAGCAATAATGTATACAGAAGCTGGGATGCTTTTATTCTTGTGCTTTCAACCCAATCTGTGATATCATGACAGAGACCAGGAAGAATCTTGGAGAGGTTTCTTGACACAAGTTCCCGACAACCTAGTCCTGGTCGAGTCACTAGAAGAAAGCAAACAAAAAAATTCCAAATGCTGCTGATGAATTTACCTGCAAAAGTTGCATTTCTTTACTGTATAGTGCAGAATTTAAACTCCACACAGCTCTCTGAATTTTTTTGTATTTATTACTGGATGATGATTTAAAATGTTTACAGAAAGGAAAGAGAAAGAGAAGTTATATGAATATAGCACATTACTGACTTTGGAAACCACAGCTTAATAATTCTCTTATATTTTAGTAACACAAATTCCATTAAAAAAATAAACTGAAACACACAGAGATAAAACAGAAGAAACATGTTTGCATGCAAATGTGGTGGTGTTACTGAGTAAAATACAATTTGGAGGGGGAAAGGTAGAAATCACCAAAAGTACAGGAGAAACTGTAGTAAAATGAAGAATGTCAGTTGTGCCCTCTAAAAGGAAGGTTAAAAGTGTATCTAGCAAGTTAAAAATAGAAAGGGTACTATGGCGTGTACAAGTGCCGTGTGATCAGGCCAACCAAACTGATAGTATTTTAAAAATTGCAGCTATTATGCAATAATTTCCCACATTGGCCCCTGTAACTACAAATGCTAAAATGAAAACAGACTAAAGTGAATGGTCTGAAGAATACAAAAGGCTTATGAAATGCCTATGCAATACTTAAAACAGGGGGAAAAAATATTCAAGCATCAGGACATGAATTGCTGCTTCTTTTGTCAATGGAGGGTAACATTTTGGATTCTGAAAACTGATAATGACAGCAAAAGGTCCAACAAAGAAATCAACTTGAGACAGCAAATACAGACTGGCATCCTATTCAACCTGAGGCAGAACTTTGCTTAAAGAATTCGGACCATTCTTTATCAGCAGTTCCTCCATTTCAGATGTTCAAATGCAGGCATTTATCCCTGTAGCTACTCCTGTCAAAGACTTCCCTGCTATAAACTGTCTGCACCTGTATCCTAAGGCAATGACTGCTACTGCTCAGTGGAAAGCTATTCAATTGGTTGGATGACACCAGGTATGAGATCTAACTCTATTCTTCCTCTGACCTGCAATATCTGTCACTGTGAGATCAAAGAACAGGGGGGCTCAATATGTCAGGTCTATTAGTTTGACAGATGGACAAAGATCTTTAAGTAAAATGTACTATAAACATACAGTTGTAAGCAGATATTCCAGTATATTAAATAAATCAGAAGAACTGGAAACGAAGTGTTAAAATACATCATTATGATATCAAAAAAACCCCAGAACACAAGTGTTTGTGGAGGGGAAAGAGAGGGGATGGACAAATGACAACTCATCCATATACAGTTCATGGTAGAACACCATAAATTATTACTTGAAACTAAGGTATACTGATGTGTCTGATAAAATTTTGTACCTGTAAGGTCAAGTAGCCAACCATTCTTCCCTCTCAGTTTTTATTCTCTTTATCACATAAAGCCTGACTGTTAATAAGACATACAATTTATAAGTAAAGATAAGCAGCAGCAAATTATATCTTAAAGTCACCATTAACTTGGGACTTAAGTCCAAAATTATCAGGTCATTTCTTTAAAATATTCTTTAGTTATGTACAAATATACACATACATATATGTGTGTGTGTATACATCATATTCAAGCATTAACTGCATCATTTTACCAAGTATAATGCATGTGGTCAACTGAATGCAGGGATGGAATATTGCTCAAATTCATGAAACACATTTATTGTGCTAAGAAGATTATTTCAGAAAGTACATATAATTTAATTATGAAGTAAATGATGGATGTCCCTTTCTAAAAACCCAACAAAACTTTACACGCACAAAAAGCCTGACACACATCTGGAGAAAATGGAACTAGGTAACAGTATTAGCAATATAAATGGTAACAACTATTTCAAGAACTAGCATATGAAGTCTTTTATGACCATCACTATATGATGGTCCTTGGAGCTCTGACACTCAACTTCATTAGTTTATGTATGTAAAAAAATTCTCTGATTGCCAAAAAAAGAAATATGTTTGTGCCATCACTAGTGGATGTAAAAGCACTCTTTACCATTTACAACCCCCTGAGGTAATATTAGATATAAACTAAGGAAGAAAGAAAAAAAAAATTTGGAAAGGATAACAGATCAACTTGCCTGTCTGCAAAGCTAAACAATTCTGTCAAACCAGTCACCATTATGGAGTGCTTCTCCTTTCAGTCAACCATTACTGAGTAAAACAACTTTAAAGGGAAAAAGAAAAAAAAGGTGTAATTTCAAAGAAGAAAGAACTCCGGAACCCACTGTCATGGAAAGGATTTTGCTGCTGGGTATTCCGTGATGTGATTGTCACATAGGCATAAGTCAAGCATGAACCTGTTCTTTCACACCAAAGGAGGTTTTGTTCTGTTAAAAATGAGTATAGAAATCAATAAATGACCCATTTAAAACCTTTCTCTCACCAACACCCATGTGCATATTCTTAAACATTAACTCTATGAACGTGAGACAGGAAATAAGCTTCAAGCTACTGAAAACATATCGTTTTAAAGCTACCAATAAATCATATGGTACTAAAAAAGTAATCTACCCGTGCTGCGTATCTTGTTTTTTTATATATAATAAAGGAAATTTCTGTTTCCACGTTCTTCATTTATGATGACAGATTTTAGTCAGCACTGCAGCATCTCACAAAGAAGCCTGAAAATCATTCACTGCAAATTTTTCTTCCATGCCAATTCTGTGGATCATTAATGCTGTGTCTAGTTCTCATTATTCAAGGACTCAGCTCACAGCTTCTTTCATCCTGCCTTCCCTTCCTTCTTTATGCCATTCCCCACCTGGCTGCTGGCTAATGTAGAATTTTCTGCTGCTTCTGCACCATTGCTTTACCTCTTTTTCAGCGTATGCATTTTTATTCACTCTTTCTCCAAAATCCATTTTGGGATTAATGGGAAAAAAATAGTGTAGTTACTGTAGAAATGTGGGGTTTTTTAATTTAAATTTAACGTAATTTTACATACATATATGCCATCTATTATATTTATACATATATATGCTACGCCTATACAGTAACTAATATTACATCTTGTAATGAACATTATATATCAGGCTCTGCAGTCATTACTAAACTGCAGCTCTCAGGGATTATTCAGGAAGTAGAAACCATGTTCAGTGCAACACCTACCTCCTTTGGGATAATAAGATGGTGAAACACTAAAATCCATTTTATCCTTCAGATCATCTTCATTTTCCTTCTCCCACTGCAAGCCTACCTTTTCCCAGTAAGTCCAAGCCAGTTTCCTAGACATAAAATAAGAACTTTATACCACCATGCCCCTAAAATTAAAAACTTCTAAAATGAGACTTCTGGAAAATCTGACTTCTTAAATTCAGCTGGAAGGATGGGAAACATTCCTGCCACTTAACCCAGGCACATTGAGAGTTTATGCTTCTTTTGTACTCAGTGGACAGAGGTCACCTCTTCCAAAGGATAATTGTGTCTCTGTCTACCTCTCTGTCTTCGTCTCTCTCGTACTTACTTGAATTTAGCATAGAACAATATAACCAAAGTTACTGCGGATAATGCTGTCATCTTGGGCTTAAGAAAAAACAAAGAAACAAACCTCTTGGATGTTTTTTTTTCCTCCAAGCAATACATCTGTGAATACAGAAACACTTCCACATACAACAACTACATATGGGTGGGGGGGAGAGAAATTTTCTGCTTACGTGTTTTCAGGAATTTCATCAGTAAAGCTGCCAAGTAACAAAGGGATCAACTTGTGAAAATACGAGTATCTGTCTCGTAGGTGCAACAACCATTCTCCAATGACAGTTGTTACAGCATGCCGAACCTACATGGATACAAAAAGACTATTTTAAATATGCCAACAAAATACCAGAAAAAATAAAAAATAGTATTTACTTTTGGTATATGAGAATTGGTAAAGTGCATCAATAGTCTCAGAAGTTACAAGAACACAGGATTTCCACATTGCAGCAAGCAACTTAAGTAATATGCAAGGTATCATGCCCCTTCTTGTTTTGTCACTCTGGCTTTATTAATCGTAAGACTATTTGCTGCACAAAAGCACATCTCCAAGAGGAAAACAAGATACAGACCTAACTCAGAAAACTCTTAAATTCTCATGGTTAGTATCTCTCTGATAATATATGAAATCTACAATTCTTTGAAATCTGAAGCTTTCCAACCACATCTCCAGGAGACAATTTTCTCTGTTCACTATAAAGGAAGCCTAAGCTAAACAATGGGAATATAGCCACTCAAAAATTAAAATATTTTAGTTATGATTAAGTTACACATTTTGAAATTACTGCCTCAATTACATCTTATGAAGGGATCAATACCAGAAATGTTTGTTAAGCACCTGAAAATGCCACAGAATCAAGCCCCAGGGAGATTTAATGTAAGAATTTAAGACAGAATTGAAGGCACCCATTGAAATAAAAAGATGCCTACAAACTTCCACGGCCTGAAAAACTGGACAGCAGCTGAACAATTTTGAAACCTTGGGTTTGGATAGTGTACAACTGGCAAAGCCCGTATGTGACATATTTACATATCTTAATGTAATGAATGAAAGCTGAAAACTGGGAAGGGTGAGTAAGGGAGGAAAAGATCAAAAAACCCCACCCAGAAACAGATATAAAAAAAAATCCAGAGGGAGAGGAGGGGGGGAGAAGTAAAGCACACCTTGGGAATGTCATCAAAAAATCTCTGGGCCAGATGAGACAGAACATCATCCACAGACTTCCCATTTCCAAACTGTATCACTGCTCCAGTAGCCTGAATTACATCAACACGAACTCTGTAGTGCTGGTGCGATATTGTTTGCATTAAGGGTTTTATCAGAGATTCTGACTGCATATGGAAGTGCTCTGTTAGGGCAGAGAGACAGAAACTTCAAATATGCCTTTCTTTATGCATGTGACAGATCTTGAGCAACATGATTTCTGTAACACTATGAACAGCAGCCTGATTACTGTCACTGCATTTGCATAGCATGCAAATTTAACTTTATACTATATTAGAGCTGAATGCTAGCCCACATGCACTCCCTTAACCTCCTCCTCCCACTATTACCCACGTGTTGTAATAGCATCCATGCCTGGTACAGCTTTTCTCCAGCATATCCTCCACGGCCTGAAAAGTGCACCTGTGAGGATGTGTGCAACTTATCTCTCTCTCTCTCCTGCTTGCATCCCTACAACCTCCCACTGGTCCCCACCTCAGCCCCTGTCCCCCCAGGAGACTGGAGGCTCACACTGGCCCGCTGCTCCCCTTTGTCCATCCCTAGGCCCCACCTGGCATTGCCTGGGCACAGGCCACGGCGCTCCTGCAACTTTCACGCCTGACCTCGGCATAGTTGTCGAGGAGGGTGGTCTGGAGGATGCGGATAATATCGCTGAGGTACGGGGCCATGTGGGCCCCGCACCGCACCAGCAGGAGGCTCAAGAGCTGGACTAGGCCGAGACGCAACTCCTCGCTGGGCTCGAAGCCCTGCGGCGGGCAGAGGCGCTGGGCCAGCAAAGGCAAGAGGACGGGCAGCGCCTCACGGGGCGGGTCGCCGTGACTGATCCCGTGGCAGAGGAGCTGGAGGGCGAGCTCCCGGCACCGCTCCGCCGCGTCCCCCGCCACGCAGCGCGCCAGCTGCCGTAACAGTTGCGCCCCGAAAACCTCCTGCACCACGGCGTCAGAGAGCGGCCGCCCCAGCACCTCGGCGCGGATGGCCTCCAGCGCCCGCAGCCGTGCCGCCCGGCCGCAGTCGGGCTGCTGCAGGCAGCTCAGCTGCCGGCTCACGGCCTGCGCCACCTCGGCCGCCCCGGGCGCCGCCATGCTCGCCTGTCGCTACGGAAATGGCGTTACCAAGGACGCGCGAGGCTTTTACGACGACAGCCGAGCGCTTTACAGCTTTACACACCGACGGCGGTCGGGTGGGCGCTGGTTGACGGGACGGGGCGGCTTCGCTCTCTCTGCGTCTCAGCCGCGCTGAGGGGACGTCCTAGGCCCCGCAGCAAAGCACCGAGGAGGCAGGGCGGTAGTTTCAGCAGGTATGGTATCTTCCAGCAGCATAGGAACCCGTTATTCGTATGTCGCGGGGAGAAAGGAGACGCAAACCTGAGGGAAACCCACGGGTGCCCGTAGATGGTGGAAGGGCTGAGGAGAAAGGCTGAGGTGACCGGCGCAGAGAGATGTTACCCTGTGGAAACTTCCACAGGTAGCATGCTACTTGCATCACTTGTCCCTTCATTTTTTTTTCTCTGGAGGGATCAATACTGCAGTGGCAGCAGTATTACCATTTTTACCAGGTCCTGTAACAGCCTTATGTAATTTTTCGTGTTCATTTGTATTAATGTATATATATTGTGTTCATACTGTACTTATGTGCACTTTACACAACATGACGTTTTGTGTGCTATTCCAATGGCTGCGATCAGCACACCTCAAACCAAAAAGGTTGCCAGGGCACTTTTCTTGAGTAATCATACTTGAAGTGCAATAAACTACAGAACTAATTCACATTATTCTTTTAAAATCATAGAATCACAGAATGGTTTGTGTTGGAAGGGACCTTAAAGCTCATCTAGTTCCAATCCCCTGCCACAAGCAGGGACACCTTCCACTAGTCCAGGGTGCTCAAAGCTGTCCAGCCTGGCCTTGAACACTTCATAGCAGTCTATTCTCTTGATACGCTGCTTGTCACTTGACTGTGAACCTTTGTAGTCCTTTTTCACCCTTTATTCTGTGGGAACCACAAGCATGAACTCCCTAGGAGCAGAGGAAATACTAATTGGAGCATTCCTGACAGCACACGTGGGCACCTGGCCAGCAAAGGTGCTGGCCATTGGCTGAGCCCCATCTGTGACCACACTCTTTATGGACCTTGCATGGATGTGCTCTTGGGTGTGATGATTTGCTCTAAATACCCAAGTGACCAGTTTGGTGAGATGCCCTTCCCAAGCTACAGACTGCAACATGCCTGGTGGCCCCTGGTCCACGGAGAGCACTGGGGCTGTGTGCTCCTACCTTGACTCATCAGCCCATCCTTCATGGCTAGCCTGTCCTTCATAGCCAGGCCACCTTTCACAGTCAGGCAGTCCTCTGTGGCCAGCCCATCCTTCATGGCCAACCAGTTCTTGGCAAGGCAACATTTCACAGCTAGGCTATTGTCCTTTGTAGACAGCCCATCCTTCATGACCAACCAGTTCTTGGCAAGGCAACATTTCACAGCTAGGCTGTTGTCCTTTGTAGACAGCCCATCCTTCATGATTTAGCCACCTTTCATGGTCAGGCTGTCCTCTGTGGCTAGCCCATCCTTCATGGCCAACCTGTTCTTCTTGGCAAGGCAACATTTCACAGCTAGGCTGTTGTCCTTTGTGGACAGCCCATCCTTTGTAATTTGGCCACCTTTCATGGTCAGCCCACCCTTTGTGGCCAAGCTGTTGACCTTCATGTCCAGCCTGTGCTTAATAGGCCACCTTTCATGGCCGGCTGATCTTTTGTGGCCAAGCCACGCTTCATGGCCAGCCTGTCCTTCATGGCCATCCCCATCCTTCATGGCTAGGCCACCTTTCCTGTCCAGCCCATCCTTTGTGGAGAGGCGTATCTTTCATGGCCATGCCCATCCTTCAAGGCCACGCCGTGGTCCTTTGTGTCAGCCCGTACTCGGCGACCAGGCCTGTCCTTCGAGGCCAGCCTGTCCCCCGTGCGGCGGGCAGGGCAGCCGGCGCGGTGCGGGCCCGTTCGGGCCGCCTCTCCCGCGGAGGCGGCGGGAAGGCCGCGCCCGCCGGTGAGTGACGGCGGCGGCGGGACTTCCTGCGGGCGGGCGGGCGAGCGGTGGCGGGGTCGGAGCTTTTGTGCGGGAGCAGCTGGGTGCGGGTCCCCGGGCGGCAGTGAGGAGAGGCGACGGCGGCTGCAGTGCGGATACCGACAGGGGAGCCCCTTCCTCCGCCTCCACTGCTGGGGAAGGATTGAGGTGCTGCCACCGCTCAGCCGTCTCCAGTCATCAGGTATTTACCGGCCCCTCCGTCCCGCAATGCCCTCGGCGCTCCCCCGGCAGCGGCCGGGAACGGAGCCCGGTGCAGGCGAGGCAGGGACGGGCTGATCCCCTAGCCCGGGCCCGGGGGATGCGCTGCTCGGGGCCGCCCGGCCGGGGCCGCCTCCTCGGCGCTCTCCCGCCCCCCAGGGCCTGCCCTCTGCCCGCGGTGCCCGCTCCCCGCCGCCCCGTTCAGTCCCGGAGCTTAAATGTGCCGGGCAGGGAAGGCCGGTGTAAAAGCTGCTGTCGCGATTTTGGTTTGTAAAGGAGCGGTAGTACGCTCGCTGAGGGAAATAAAAAGGGGTTTGGGGTTGTTTCTTCCCCAGTTGCCGAACCTCCCCTTGGGCGGCTCTGCCCCTTCCTTCCAGTCTCCCCTGGGACATGTAACGGTCGCTTGCTGTGAATGGGGGAGAAATTAAAATTTACCGGAAAACTGGTGATAGGGAGGGAGTCCCCAAGGAAATAGAAAACCTAGGCTTTACGCTGTCATTTAATAGCTGTGTTGGAAACTCATGGCCTTGTGTGATTAATTGTGCCGTTTTTACCCAAAGGTTGACCACCGTCTAGGAGTTAAAATCCTCTTTTTGTACTTACTGATATGTTGATTGGACAAAGATGACACAGTTCAGCATTTCCACATACAACTCCAGAACATTAAAACCTTCAGAATTGATAGCTTTTGAATAGGCAACAGGCAATATTAAAATATGTTTGCTCCCTCAGATTTCCCTGACAAAGGATTTGGGAACTGTCTCTTATCTCTTTCTTGCACCATTTTCTTACCTAGGTCTGTTTTCTGTTTACAAGCCTGAAGATGGCTGCTGCTTCTTCCTGCAGTGTTGAAGAAGATGAGAGCCTGAAGGGATGTGAACTCTATGTTCAGAAGCATAACATCCAACAGATTTTAAAAGAGTGTATTGTAAACCTTTGCATAGCAAAGCCAGACCGACCCATGAAGTTCCTCAGGGAGCACTTTGAAAAATTAGAAAAGGTCAGTGATTTTCAGGTGATTTGTAATTTTTCATTTTTAAACAGAAAAAGTTTATTTGAGAAGTTTCAAACATTTTGGTACATTTTTCCCTTAAAATTTTAAATTATCAAGCTGCTGTTATAAACAGACTCTTAGAAGAAAAAACCCTTACCCTTTCTTTATTTGCTATAGTATTTGCTATAATCTAGAATTTTTTTGTGCATAACACCGAGGTTATATTTTTTCATCAAACTGTACTTGTTAAAAATGACCTGAAGAGTTATGAGCATACTTTTTTTTATGATACATGGAGTCCTGAACTTTAATGTATGGGAAGAACCTGTCTGCAAAAGCAAAAGTTGCTGTTCCCTGTTTATTCGAGTGTCAGGTGGTATGGTTTCCCCTTCTCCTAAAACTGAACTATATCAGGGAACCAGCAAATTCTAAAAACTGTGGAGCACTTTGCTGTTTTGTTTTGCTGCTCTCACCTGTCTGCATTGCTTATTCCAGGATCCTTCAACATGAGATGTATTCAGAGAGAGACTTAATACACTGTGAATGACTTCAAAAGCAGCATAGAAGGGGAAATGTTTTAAAACATTCCCAGAAAAATCCTACTGGATTAGTCTACTGGTGTCTTTTGCAGGAGGTGCATGTTGTGTGAGCCCAACTTTTCTGGGGATGTGATTCCTCCAGAAATAAATGAAAGCACAGGACTGCAAGTTGTTGGTTATACAAGTTCTCAGTCTGAATGAGACTTTATTAATATATTTAGTTTCTGAAGATGATTATTTGCCTTTTTTGAATGAAATGTTTCTGGTTTGTAGGCTTAAGATGCAAGTCTTATGTAATTTTTTTCCTTCCAGAGACAAAATTCTGTAAGGACAGAGCAGGAACTAGTAACTAGTAACTGTTCACTAGTAACTAGTGAATAGTACCTAGATGTGATACATTACAAGTGATACATTTTGTACATGTCACTGTCCACTTTTCAGGTGATTTTTTTTTTATAGGTGAGTATATGCCAAATTTGTGTAGCTTTAAAAAAATGGAAACATTGCCTTTTGATGGAAGCCTATTAAGAATGCCTGCAATGTCAGGGAGGGGTAGAAGTACAAGATGTTTTTTAATTGTAATGTTTCTTACTAAAAAAACCCTCCAAAACCTCATAGTTTTGCGTGTTCTAAACTTCTGAGAGCTGTGACCCATTTCATGAGAGCTGTGACCCATTTCAAGAGAGTGAAGTCTGTTGAATTTCCACTATCATGTTGTAAGTTGTTATCCATCTTTGTGTGTGCAATTCTGGACTTCCTGGCAAGAAGGATAAACACAAGTTTTGCAAAAAATGTTTAAAATATGCCATAGTATTTTAGGATATTCTCCATAGCTAGTGGGATTACCTCAGTTGTTGTACTGAGGGAGTTTGGCGTTATTGATTTAAACACAGAAAAGGTCAGAATTAAGATAGGAAGGCAGTTTCTACCGTTGAGAAGTTAGATACTCATAGAATAATAGTATGGTTTGGGTTGGAAAGTGCCTTAAGATCATCTGCTTCCAACCCCCCTGCCATGGGCAGGGAAACCTCACACTAAACCATGTCACCAAAGACTCCATCCAGCCTGGCCTTGAACACTGCCAGGGATGGAGCATTCACAGCTTCCTTGGGCAAGCCATTCCAGTGCCTCAACACCATAACAGTAAAGATCTTCCTTGTATCTAACCTAAACTTCCCCTGTTTTAAGTTTGAACCCATTCTTTCATGTAACTTCCTGTTATTTCTCGAAGAATAGCAGATTCCAGAGTCCTGTAGCTGGATATCAATCAGAATGCAAATGCAGAAGCTGATGGGTATCACTTGTCTCAAAACAAAAGGAGATAATTTAGAAATAACCAGTCTCAAGACATTAAGATCAGTGAATATTATGCTTAGTATGGAAGGAAATAATCTTAACACTGAGTCTCCAGAACTGCCTGGGAGCTAAGCTTGATAGGCCTAAAGGCCTTAGGATCCTTCTGAAGGTTTCCAGCACTGTAATTCTCATTCCTGCAGTGGTTTGACTTCATTGCTGAACCATCTCTGGTGACTTTCTTGAGATGAACTGCGCTGTGGAGGATATTCTGCTCTAGGGTAGTATTTTGACTTGGTTGGTTACAGAATAACAGTTGAAGGAAGGTTTGTAAAGATAGAGAAATAATTTCAATGAGTTTTATCTTGTTTTTTGAAGAAACTTGTCATATACAGGTATTTTTAAGGATCTTAATGGACTTGTGAATTTAGCAGTTGCCCATTAGAGCAATACACTGATATGGCATGTTTGTTATTAGCTCCTTTAACTTTGTTACTGTGCAGGGAGAGGTGTGAAGATCTTTAGGTTTAAGCACGATTTTCTGTCAAAGTCACGTATGTTTCCACCAAAGTGTGATATTTTGGGGTTGTTTTCCAAACTCATTAAAATAGACAACATGCTTCACTGAAGAGAGCAGTAGAATAACAGTTTATCTGTCAAAAAATCATGTGGGCAGTTTGGAGATGAAGTGTGGGATATTTTTGAAGTAGTTAAGAAAGGAGCTTATGGAAAATGTGTAGAGCTTGATCCACATCAATATACTGGAGCTTTCTCAGAGGTGAATACAGAAAAAAATTATTTCATTGTGCTAATTCTTAACTACATCCCATAAAATCAACTGAGGAAAGCGATATTTATTATCGTATGCAAGATCAGGTTATAAATGCTTCTCACCTTACTTCTGATGATGTCAGTGTCGGGTCCTCTGCCTTCAGCCTACATCTGTACTGCTGAATGAAAAATGGCCAGGGACTAATCCCTGACCCCACAGCACTAACTGGCCCCAGATATAATTCTTAGGTTTAACACATATAGGAGCAGGTTTGTTTTGGCAAGAGTCAGTATGAGCAGCTCAGAACAGAGCCAGGGAATGAGCTAAGAGTTTAGGGATGTGAACTGTCCTGGACTAGTATTCAGGTCCAAGGCTGGGCCATTTTTTATTTCACAGTATAGACGTGGCCTGTGAGGGCTGTAAAGTGAGAACATGAATAAACACTTAGGAATAAAGTGCAGAGGTTGAGATATGATGTTTGATTCCACAGTCGTCATTTTCAGATGGAGAAGTGCTGTGGTTAGAAAGAAATGCCTGATGCCTTTTTAAGTTTGCAGCTTATTTGTATCAAGTACAATATTAGAAGACATCCCTCTGAAAACAGTTGTAGGAGGATGTAGATATTTTTCTGTTCACTTAATACTGGCAGGACCTACTTGTCTTAAGATGCCAGTAACTGCTGGGAATCAGCCTAAGTTTCTATATTCTGAAGTTTGCAAGTCAGTTTTCGTATGCTGTGACTTACAAACGTCAAGATCTACTCTGATCTTGTTAACAGATAATTTGTTAAAATCTTTAACATTCCATTGAGCACAGAAAAAGAGCTGAAAACAGTTTAGATACCTTAGATTTCCAGAATTATGTAATATTTTCTTCTGAATATTTTGTTTTATATTCCCTGTGACTTTCTAGAACTTGTTGGTGGATGGGGTGAGAAAAACCTTTCCCTTAGGGGTATTAATTGGCTCTTTAAGAGCGGGGGAATACATGTTAGCTAAGAAACTGTGGCATTATTTTAACAGCTGTAATTATGTTCTGTTTACATGAGGGCTAAGAAAGATGTAGCAGAAAAATATGGAACCCATCTTTTATCTCTAGTTCTTACTTTATGTAAAGAAGTTAATTACTAAGAAATTACAGGCAGAGCCTTGTGTTTTCAGCTATACTGAGACTGCAAGTTTCATTAGTGTCAGGCTGTTTAGTGTGGTGATTATATGATCAAAGGTGGAGTTGTCTTGCCAGGCTAAGTTAGACTGTTTTCGGCAGAAAAAAGATACTAACAAAGAGTAGAACTAATGAAGAAAATTACACAAAAGAAGGAGAATCAGCAGGAGCCTGCAGGATATGTTTAGGCATTACAAAGTACTTTGCTGAAGTAATTTTGCATGCAGTGTATTTGAGAGCTGTGGCTTTGCTGGCTGGGCCAGGTGTTTTTTGCTAATGCCTTCTGGGCTCCTTTATTCTGGGCTCCTGGTCCCTTCATTGCCCTGTGCACATGCAAGAAATACTGTCTTGCACGTACTGAACTTACTCTCTTGGATTCCTGTGGATTGGGAGTGGCCTTATGGACCTAGGCTGATGCTGCATGTCTTAAGGTGCCATCCAGAAATACGAGTTTTAGAAAAACCTGGATTCTACTGTCTGTAATTAACTAAAGCAAAATAGGATTATTTGTGTAGCTCCATGGACCTAGACTGATGCTGCATGTCTTAAGGTGCCATCCAGAAATACGAGTTTTAGGAAAACCTGGGTTCTACTGTCTGTAATTAACTAAAGCAAAATAGGATTATTTGTGTAGCTCCACCTGGTGATATTAGACAGTATTGCATATAGACCTGGTCAGAAAAATGAAGGCATTTGTGTGCTAGGTTTGCTGTAAACTAGTGCTGGGAAGCAACTGTCTACCAGACTACAAATTCATTCACTGTTAGTAAAATACAGTTTATTTATTTAGCATAAAGAGTTTCAGAAACAAAGGTATTTGAGCATCAAAATTTGAGCATCAGGATTTTCTTCTGCAGCAGTCGTCTCTCTCAGGAATTACATATTGTCACAACAAGAAAATGTTCAATCAGTAAATTCCACCAGAACCTTTCCAAAACAATGAATTTCATTCTCGTAAGCACCGGTTATGCATAGTAAAATTCATTCCTTTAAGATAAGCTGGGGAAAGGTTATGGATTGGAAGGGAAATCCTACAGGGGAAAAACTATAAAAAATGCATTAACTAAGCAGTTTGATAAAGATGAATAAGATACTTCTGTATCTCTCAAAGCTTGTAAAGCAGTTGGGCAGTATCTGCTTGGTGGTCAGAAATGTTGCTAAAGTACGTGGGAGCATACCTGAGCTACCTGGGATGCTGACAGCAGCACAGCAGTGGGAGTGCTGGGTACCTATGTTGTGTGACTGTGGTTCTGGGTAGGCTTGGGCAGCTTCTGCTCCTGCCCCTCCTCTGGTATCAGAACCAGGGAGAGCTGATTGAAAATCAGCTCAGGTGAGACCTCTGTGATTGCTGTAGTCAGCCACAGGTAGTTATGAGAGGTGGCAGTTTTCTCATAACAGGTAAAAGGTAAAACTAGATGAATTTTTAAGATCCCACAGGCAAACTTTCACAAATGCGGGAGGTTTAAAAAAGGGTGGAGGATGAAGGAGATAAGAAAGAAGAAAAAAGTTTTTTCCTAAGAAATAGGTTATAATTGAAGCTGTGCTCTTACAAGCCTGTGCATAACATGTTAGGGCACCACTGAACTCCCTGTTTGCTTTGTTTGTCTAGAAGCATGAGTAGCTTTTCCAGTCTCAAAGTCAGAAACTATCAGAAATGCAGTTCAGTGATGAAATGAGAAGGGCCGTCTCTCTGGATGTCATTTTTGTTTCACATATCATGCTATCATGTTTTGCATTCATCAGGATACTTAATCCATGTTAATCTTTAAGCATCTAGGTGGCTTTAAAGAAACAGCTTCATAGTTAGCTTTAACACATGAATAAAATACCTTGCCAAATTGGTGTAAGGTTAAAAAAGGCACTGGGTCGGGCACTGTCTGATGGGAGATTTCACTGGATCACAACAGCCTTGGGAAAGCTCTTGATATTAATGAGCCTTTACTGCTAGGAACAGGTACGTGGACATACTTGCCTTCAACTGACTGCAGCCTTTTGTAGGCTCCCAAACAGAATGTGGAATCCATCAAACCTTATTTTACTAATCAATTTTTGAAAAATAATTTGCCTGGGTTTAAATTCTGTCTGTGGTTGCAGAACTGGTTGAGTACCTACCTCCTGCTTGTTTGCAGCTCAGCAAATCCTTCGCTAATCTTTTGAGAGGCTGGTCAGACTCCATAGCAATTCATCTTGGACAAAATAGAACTCCATGTGCAGGGATGTGAGTGTTTTGAGGCTGTACTTCTGTAGTTCCTCCTCATTCTTTGAGTTTTACAGAGCTCAGGCAAGGTGCTCTGACAGCTACTGACCTTTTGCATTACAAATGGTTGCTGAGCCAAGGCAAGTCAGTAGCTTACGTGGATGGCGGCAAATGATCTTCAGAATTACTACTTTTTATTCTCTTTCAGTTGTAGGAGGTGACTTAAGAAGCAGAGGTAGTTAGGCCTTTTGTATCTTCCCACAGTAATTTTAAACTGAGGGGCATACCAAATAGGAATGGTAGCAAGGAGAAAGTCTGTGTAAAAAATGGTACAAATCAAACCAGATTTCCAGTATGAGGATGAAGTGGTAAATGCTTGATCCCTGGCAGTGTGTTCAAGGCCAGGCTGGACAGACCCTTGGGCAACATTGTCTAGGATGAGGTGTCCCTGCCCATGGCAGGGGTTTGGAACTAGGTGATCTTAAGGTCGTTTCTAGCCCTAACCATTCTTTAATTCTATGATTTTGAAATGTTTTAAGGGGAGGGAAATAAGTTGCTTTCCAGTGTGCTGTGCTGAGGTCTGTGCCTCTGTGGTTGTCTGCTTGGCAGCATGTGTTGAAGCTGTACTCTGTACAGCTTTGTAAGCTGCAGCTCTTGACGTCCTGTAACTCCCAGGAGCTCAGCCTGCTGGCTCCACCACCCCTGGGCAAGATGCTAGGGAGCTCAAAGAGGGGGCTATGGGAAACTTGAAATAAAAACATGGCCAGGATTATTTATCTTGGATTTACTGGCAAATTGTGAAAACCAAAAATACTGCCTGAGTTGTAAGCAGCCCACTGAAGGGTTAAGGAGCGCATGGATTCCTGCTGAGCATGCAATTCAAATTGTTATCTAGCTCTAATACCCCTGTACCAATGAAGGCGCTCAGCACACCAGAGTTGTTTTGGGTTTCAAAAATGAAATGCATATGGAAGGGAGGAGGATGAAAGACAGAGAGAAAAAGGCAAAGTGTCTGTTTAAGATGAGTAGCCCAGCACATATATTTTCATATTTGTATTAACATCAGATAATTTCTTAGAAGAGAGAATAAAATATTTATAGAATTTTGTAGTAGAATTTTATTGAAGAGTAGAAAATGTAGAAATGTTTTAGAGACAGTTTCCACTCGGAAATCACTGAGGCAACACAAGCTTTTGAATAACCAACTTTGCTGTCAGCATCACATTTGATCTGAGGGCATCAGTATGTCTCTAAATGTTAAGTGGGCCTACACAGCGGAAGTATTTTAAGAAGCAAAATGGCATACCAGCCTTTATTATTCCTTCTTTGTTGGTAACTTCAGTTAGCAGCTATCTTTTCTTATGCTCTGATGGTCCACTTCTGCAACTTGCATGTAAGCCTCACTGAGATTAATGGTGTTTCTCTTGGATTAAGGGTCTGCTATGTTAGAAGGCTGGAATGAAAAATAAATAAACAGCTTTGGCATTACATATCCAGTGATTAAAAACTTCACAATGACTTAGGTTTTCTGGTTGTTGCTGAAAAATGTGGTATAATAGTTAGCTTTTTTGTTTAAACTGTTTATCTAGTAGCAAATACGTGTTTTCTGTGGGCATCTTTTTTATACAAGGTATGCATGCATATGTTGTTATTTGGCTGGATTTTAAAAAGCAGAAGTGTGGGCTATGGTTCTCTTTGATTATATCAGCTTTTAAGTATCAAAAACATGGTCTGTATTTTGTAACATAACCTTATTTTCTATGAAAGTAGGGAAGAGGTGGTAATGAGTTGAGATACTACGAGACACTGGAGGGGAAGACAAGGAGGGGAAGACAAGAAGTGTTAACATGTTGCAGGAGGTAAAGTGATACCAGTAAAGGGACTCAAGAAGGTGAGCATTGCAATCAGAGCAGCAGAAGAGTAGGTAGATTTTTGGCAGGACAATTTTGCCTGGATTG
The DNA here is from genome assembly GCA_009867235.2 of Psittacus erithacus. Lineage (NCBI taxonomy): Eukaryota > Metazoa > Chordata > Aves > Psittaciformes > Psittacidae > Psittacus > Psittacus erithacus. Next base: position 52,780 of record WYDI02030158.1, read on the forward strand.
GAAATTGGGAGTGAAGTGAAATGCAGAGAGGCCACCGAGGTTGTGGTAGTAGTAATCAAAGCAGTGAATAACTATGGAGTGGATTAGTAGGATGGGTGGATGTTACAGATATTTCTTAATGATGCTTTAGAATAAAAGCATTGAGAAGGCAATGGAACAATAGTTGGAATTGTGTGAAAAATCTCTGGTTACAAGGCTGAATGATCATAAAGATAGGTAGTTGTCCACTGTGGCAAAGACAAGACTGGGAAGGACATTGAGACCTCCCAGATTTCTCCCAGTCAGTAATGGCATCAGTTCTGCTTCCAACGCAGCAGTATTCTGCTTTCAGCCTTTATTAGCTGCTGTAAATCATCATGTCAGCCTCCAGAGTGATGAGATGGTGTTAGAAACCTTCCTATATTGGGAGCATCTCCTCTGGGTCAGTTCCAGTGCAAAGAGAGATGGTTACATGTACATAAACTATCCTGCACATTTTCTGTGGGTAAACAGAAAGCAGATTCCAGTTCTGTCAGTAAGAAAACTTTATGAGTGAGCTTGAGGAAAAAAATATTTCATTTAGAGTGCACTTTGTGTTGTTGCTTTTGAATGCAATGAATAAATTGTAGGAGGCAGAGCAGAGATAGTGAGCAGTGATACCAAATGGCTGACTTGCTTTTAAAAGTCTCCTTGAGATGTTGTTCTAAAGCTGCACAGTGATGTAGAACCTCCTTATGTGCTGTGCTTCCTTCTACTGAAACTTCCGAGTTTCAGGGTGGTGACAAAGCCTGAAAGGAGAGACAAGGAGAGGAACTATTGAAAGTGAATTTTTGTTTGGAAATGCTTCGGCTGATGGAGAAAAAAGCTTCTGGGTCAGGAAGTGTGTGTGCTCTTCAGCAGCAGTCTGAAAGGAAGAGTAAACCTAAAAACTGCCTTAGCATTGTGGTCACTTCACTTGCAGTGTTTAAACTTATTAGAAGCTCATGGAAACATTAATCAGGAAAGGCAGTGACCCCATACGCTGAGGACAGCATGCTAAATTCCTACCTTTTATACCTCAGCACCTTGTAAAACAAATGTCTTAGCTGAAGGTGGACATTCTAAAGATAAACGGGTCACTGCTATTGTATTTATTGATGGTACTTTAAATTTTGGGCAACAATGGTGTATTTTCTTTCCTTTCCAGTTTAGTATCATTGAAGCCAGTAATGGTATTCCAGTTTCACTGTCCATCTTCCCCTGAAGTCACCTTTGTTTACAACTTCAGCTAGGTTTTTGGACACTTGCAACACAGTTTAAATAGAAGTAGACTTAGATTATCTGTATAGGAAATGAGGTATTACTGTCATGCAGCAATGCTGATTTGTAGATTTGGGATGTGTTGATACATAAATATATTGGACTGTGGCAGGGACAATGGAGGCTTCAGTCAGTGGCTCACACGTGGTACCCTGCTGCTATTTAAGACTTCCTAAATTATGTGCAATGCCCACTAAGGTGGTAGATGTGACCCAGGACAGCTTGAGACTCATGTCCTCAGCTGCCAGCTGAAAGCTGAGCAAGGTCACCCAAAATGGCACTGGGCCATTTTTGGGATAACTGGATCAGACCCTCCATGCCCTACAAGTCAGGATTGTCTCCACTTAAACCAGTGCAGATACCAGCGTGAAGGGAGGAGCAAGATGATCTCTGGGCCTTGCTCAGAGGCATTTGCACTGTTCTCTGGTTGTGTCTTTCATGTGTTTTTTTATTTTAAGGTGTGCATAATTTGGCACCATGACTGTGAATTATCTGTGCCATCTGAATAGAAAGTGAAAACACTTGTTGTCATGACAACAAAAGATGGTGAGGTGTTTACTTGAAAGTGAGTTCTCCACAGGCGTTCACATCAAGCTGTGTCTGAAGATCAGTGTTTCAAGAACTGTTCTTCAGAGAGCCCATTCCTCCTTTAAAATATTTGCTGTACTTGTGTAGTTTTAACCCCAGACACTTGAAAGAGGCTTTTTAAAAGATTAACCTAGGTCAGAGCCTATGCTTTTATTTTCAAAAGGCACTCTTTAGTTCAGTAGTAGAAATCCTACCTAGACTACAAACAGCAGCATATGGAAAAACCAGCCCGTCAGCTGTCTGCTGTTTATATAAAAGGAGTTTGTAGTGAAGAGACTTCCTTTTAAAGTGAATCATATAGTAACTCACTTTTATAATCCTTTAATACCTTTTTGGCTTTAAAAAGTATTTGGGTTTATGAGCATGCTTTGTGATAGTAATTTTATCTCACGGAGTTTTCTTTCGTGTATAAATCTGTCCTGGGGCAGGGAAGATGTTATTTATTAATTCTTTGAAAGTGCCTTTTATACAGTGTGTACTGAAAAAGAAGTGTGTATTTGATATTCAAATGGGGCAAACTACTACTCTTCTTTATGAGTAAATACACTATGTATAAAAAGAACTATGTAAGTGCTACATACCATTAAATAGTTGCCTGCTAGTATACTTTCAGCCACTAACTGTGCAAAAAAATCTTCATTACCATTCAGTTAAGCTTATAAAGAAGGTGCATTTGCTTGTGTTCATTTAATGTAAACAAAGAATGTTAACAATATCAGAGGTACATAAATGGCAATAGCCAGTAATAGTATTTGAAATTCTTCAGCCATAAGCTTGGTTTTGATGACTAGGTATGAAGTAATGATAATATGTAGCACATGTATTTGTATTTAAAATGTTTGTGTTTCTACAAGTGCATCATTGTAGTTAAGGAAGTGAGAGAGAAGTAGGGAAGAAGTTGATGAAAATGCATAATAGGACTTGCAGTTCTTACACGATAGGGAAATCTGGCTGAATAATTTCCTGCCTACTCAGTGCTGCTATTTGAAATTTGAATTGGAAATAAAGAAGTTACAGTAAGTATTTAATGCATCTGAAATCAGGTTTTTGTAAATGTTTTTTGGTAACAGCACCTTGCTCAACTGTGTTATGGTGCAGGAGCTACAGTGTTGTAATCCCAATTAAAAAAAAAAAGCTGATCTCGGAGGGAATTTGGCACTTTCTGAGGCAGGTCAGGACCTTGAAAAGTCAGATCTTTAGCCAGCCCTCTGTATTTTATCTCTGTGCTTGTCTCGTAAGTATTTCAGTAGTCTCTTAATCAGAACAAGAATGTGTGTCTTGTTACTTTGAATTATGCAGCTTGGGAAATACTATTCTGTTATTTATTTCAAGTAGCAGTAGTACATCAAAGACTGGTGTCAAAGGCTCCTTAGGTTAATGAGAGGGGCAATGTCAGTGATGATGAGGAAATAAACTAGAGTAAAACTTGAAGAGACAAGTGGCATGGCTGGATTTGCCAGACATTTGTAAACATCAGTGGCAAAATGGAGGTTTTCCTTAAAGCTTAAAAATGGTGAACTTGTGCCAGTTTTCTGGTGTCATACCTAGTGAGTTAACTATAACTCATTTCCTTTGTCAGTGGGACAACCAGCTATGTTGATAACCTGTCACATATCTAGTGCTGGTCCTCCTAGATCCTCCCACCTCCACTGATTCCATGTATTAGCTCTGATTGGAAAGTCTTATTGGAAATTAACAGGGCAAGAGAGAAGCCAGGTTCTGGCATCCCTGTCCAAGGAATGTTGGTTTTATGGAGTACACAATGATGAGAGACCTCATTACTACTGTGTTTTCTTTTGGGTAGCCTGAGAGTTGTTCAAGGTGTCATTGAGTGATAGCTGACTACATATATGTTAATCAACATAACCGTGAGACTACCAGGGTGTAGGTTATGCCTAAGGCATCATAATAGATGTCAGCAAATAAAATTACTGGACTACTGCTGCACAAGGCAGAATGCCTCCTTACAGTGCTCATGTCTCTCCTGCATGTGCCCTTCAGTAGCCTGTATCAGACAAGCTGGGGACAGCATATGTGGTCCATCCCGTTGCCAGTCCATGACCCTGCCTTAGTCAAGGTCAGTGAAAACTAGAAGGAACCACTAGAAGAAGGCACTGAAGAAGTAGGAAAGGCAGTGTGGTGTGTTATGAACAGGATGCCAGGCTGAAGTGCTACCAGGGGGCAAGGAGGTGGGTTGGGAGCAAGCAGGATGGTCGCCTTTCCTTTGACTGATGTATATGGATGGTGCAAAGAGAACTTCACTCCTGTGTGCTTTCCCTTGAATCCAAGGAAACTGAAGAATAGGAGGTGGGGCTCTAGTAAAATATTATGAGTGATCTTACTTGTCTTAATTCTTTAGAAGTCAATTCAGTGTATGAATTGATGAAGTCTTGCAACTTTGACATCCTTTCGTGAAGGTTTTCTATACTGCTTCCTGTTACCTCTTCAGGGATTCCCCTTTGTATCTGATTCTGTGTTTCATAAGCGTGAAATTAGGAGAATAACCTCCCTATTGGCCAGCTGGTACTAGGCCAGCCATCATTTTTCATAGTCCTCTGGAGCCTACCTTGGATCTTATTTGCTTGGAGATAGTCCCATTGATTGTAAATCTGCTATGTGGCAGAAGTTCTGGAGTAGGGGGCATCTTTGTTCTTTCTGGTGATACTAAGCCTGCAAGGCAAGAGCAAGATGAAGAAACCTATCTAATATATTGATGTGTGGCTTCTGATACGTTCTCTGTGCAAGAAAAAAAAGTATATACAAGCCAACTAGAAAAAAACAGCTGTGATGTTGGAGAATAAGCAAAAGAGGCTTTTTCTTTTGCTTTCTCAGCCAGGAGTAGCTGCAAAGGTATGTCTGAAGTTTGTAATATATTGGTTTCCATTAGGTGTAAGAAACAGTTGAACAGGTCAGATATTGGAGTGATGATACCTGTACGTACATTGTAGTTAGTGTCAGTCCCTCAAGCTGCTCACATTAAATTTTTAATTTTCTGTCAGCACTACATGTGTGTAAACTGACAGCCAGCCAAATGTGGGAGTGAAGGGGTTGCTGTGGTCATAAAAGAAGAGTGAATTGAGTATATCCAGCAACTTAGCTACATGGGTAAGAGATGTTTCATTGTCTCTTTTTGTCTTGCAGGAAGAATGCAAACAAATACTGGCTCGTCAGAAATCCAGCTCCCAGTCTGATTCTCATGATGATGAGATTTCCCCTCCTCCTCCAAACCCAGTGGTAAAGGCCCGACGCAGGAGAGGGGGAGTCAGTGCAGAAGTGTACACTGAGGAAGATGCTGTTTCTTACGTCAGAAAGGTAATGTGTTACTGTCTGGTTCAGAGTGGTACAGGACAATCGAGTGACTCATATTTTGCTCATAGTTTGGATTCATGGGTCAACCTGCAGGATGATATCCTCATGCTGGCATATGCATGGCTGGACCATCTTCTTCACACACAAGTACTTTTGTTATCTCCCTGACTAATTACTTTCTCCATCAGTGTGGCTTCAGCATTTTCTGTTCTTTCCTTTTTGAGATGTGCTGCTCATCTGTTTCTCCCTCTAACAGGGTCAGTAAGCCTCATCCATTTTCTCAAAATTCACAGATTCTGGCAGCTTCTGAGTGTTGTCAGAACCTCAGAGTTTTGGAAAACAGCCTTTTCTATTGCTGCATTTCCTGCCTTTCTTCCAAAAAAGTGACTTCTAGCTCAAGTTTTCTTCTCACCTCAGTCATTTAGGTCATTTAGGTTCCCTGGGCCATTCAGGTACCTGGTTCCCATGTTGATTGGGTAGCACCTAACCCATGGGGTTTGGAATTCTGTTGACTATACTGGGGGGATTTTGACTATACTGGGGGGATTTTGTGTGACTGTTGTCTTTGAAGAAATGCCAATCCCAAATTAGGTAATTTCTTCAGTAGAAACACAGATTTGGGCTTCTCTGGTTTAACTTCCCTTTTTTTTTCCCGCAAAACTATCTAGCTATTTTATATCCTTGATGTCTCTTAATAACCCTGGAAATTTTTTTTAAACTGGCCAAAGCTTTCGAAGTTTATTAAAATACAGACATTGCAGTAACATATGTCATGTTTTTTTAGGGAGCTAGGCTGAAGATGCATTTCATAAGGTTGCCAGATGCTGCTAATTTGCTTTTGTGCACACCTGGAGTAGCTTTAACCAGAGAGCTTTTTTTTATGGGAATACATGTTGTCAGTCATCTTTTTTTGGCAGAATACTTTTTGCCTCTGCCATCACCCGTGCTTTTGTCATCCATTTATGATACAAGTTCACTGGCTGCTCCGGGGATTTCTGTCCCAAGAAACAAAGAATTAAGAGAACCCTTCATCCTAAAGGCAAGTATGAAGGAATATTCTTGTGGCAGTTGAATAATACTTGCAAGTATACAGTGAATTTTAGCAGAACTGTGGTCACGGTAGTAATGCACTGCACTGTTAAAATACTTGCGTGATATTTTAAAAGCCACTTTCAAACACTTTTCTTTCTGTGCAGTTTGCAATATCCCCCTTCAAAACTTCCATGAAGAGATCACATCTGTCTCTGCTTAATATGGGTTCCATCTGACTCTTCTGAAAATCAGAGGAAATATATTTCTTCTCACACCCCTGAGTAATTTCTTTAGGTTTATAATGGCTTATGATTCCTTTAGGTTTATAGTTCTTTATAAGCAAAGAAACTTTGTTTTCTTCCTTTTTCAATAGTGATGCCAGTAAGTCCTGATAGTAGCATGGGTAGGCAAGAACTGGCAGAAGGGATACAGATCATATTCTGTGTGTTCTGTGCCTGGGCTGTTACGATTTTCATTTCCTAAGAACTGACTGAACTTAAATAATAATAATTTAAGGGATAATTTCTTGTCAGGCTACAGATGCTGCAAAGAATATAGAACTAGCGCTGGGAAGGTTTCTGTCAGTGCTTTGACTTCTGCCATCAGCAAATGAATCCCATGGATGTTTGTGGCAGAGATTTCTGGAATACAGAAATAAAGGGACATATACTGAACAAATACTGAAAGGACAGATTATGAAACTAATTTAAAAGTGTAAAAAGCAAGGCAAGGGTTGTGCTACACTATTGCAAACAGATGGAATTTTAGATAGTAGCCAGGAAGAACTGCTGGCTTCAATTCAGGTATTGGATAGAAACACATCTGGGTCATAAGCCAATTTAGAGGATCCCTTGAAGGGGTGAGCTATAGGATGAGTAGTGCTAAAGGCAGTGCGATGAGTTATGTCACTGGAGAGAAAATCAAAGGAGATTTAGCTTTGTGATTTGAGCAAGCACATGGCTCCATTCTGAGAGGCCCACAGGAAGATCTCTGTGGAGGATTATTTCATTGCTTCATTCCTGAAACTAGAGAAAGCAATATTTGTCAACACATTTGACATAACATTAAGTTAACTACTACCAGAATTGGAGTCTTGCTGTCAAGAGGGTTATCAGCTTGAAGAGAACATTCAGTGATTACTTGAAAGAGGGATGTAAGAAATGGTCAAGAGATTCTGCCTGGCTTTGATTTTGGTCAGATGCCTGGTTAATGGATACCTAAAGAAGCTCTCCTTTGTTTTCTGTGTCCCTGTCTCAACAGACCCACTTTGGTCTCTGCCTTGTGGCTTTAATTGCTGCAGATTTAGTTAGAGAAAGGTTAGACGATGCTATTCCATAATCAGCCAGAAGGGTTGGGACTGAATGTCTTAGTGATTTGATTATCTACCCTTTTAACTCATCAGCAGTAAGCTGACCAGCTAGGATATTCTTAGTGGAACAAGGGTTCAGGACTGCACTTCAGTCCTGGGTTTGTTTGATAGGGTGAAAACCAAGAGTAAGATACTGGCCAAATGCTCATTTTATTTAACACTGAGGAATTTAAACTTTTAGATAAATTAGATTACATTTCACTCTGATACAAATATGTTTTCATGTTTATACATATCTGTTTCTATAGACGCAAGTAGTCTAATGACTACCGCAGTTAGTATAAGGGATGTCTGAATCCAGATCTTTAGATCTTTGCAGTGCAATATTTTCCCTTTAAATAAATCTAGATCAATTCTTTTAAAGAACTGATGCTAGACCAGTTTTCCCATTTGAGACATCCTTCTCATTGGATGGGTAGTATCTTGTTTTTCCAGGATGAGGAAAGGAAACTGACTACACATCAGTGTATATAGTAACTTAAATAAGACAGATATACTATTTCTGTCATAAGAAAGTATGAAAGAGGAATGCCCATTTTCAGACCTTTTTTGTACAGTAATTAAAACAGGCAAACAGATGCTGATTTTCAGATTGAAGTGAGGTTTATTTAACACATAAAACTTTTGCTAGGCTTGATGTTGTCCAGTTATGATGAAACTATTAAGAAAAATCGCATTACTAAATTCAAAGGACATCTTCTACAAGTCATAGCCTTTTTACAGATTTCTTGTGTCTCTCATAATCACAGAGTCTGTGATTGGCGGAAGGAAATGCCTGGCAAATACAGAGATACAGTGTCTTTACTAATGTCTTGGAAAGCCTAACTTGCAAAGTCGTATAAAATGCTTCATCCAATATGAAAGCACACTTCTGAATTTCAGGATCTATTTTGAGCAAATTCAACAGGACTTTTGCCATGTCTCTTATTAACATATAAAAACGTCTTTTCATTCTCAAATGCAAGTCCTTCCCATGTGCCATGAAGCAAAGGCACAGGATTTTGACTCAGGTGGGCCTAGCAGGAGCTTGGTTCCTTATACAACAACCAGTACTGAAAAGTATGATGTAATCTACACATTTTTACTTTCATCTAAAGAAATGTTGCTCATTCCCTAGTTTTTAAAGTAGGTTGCTTCTGATATTGTTTGTGAGGAAAGAAGAATACGAAATATGTTTTCCTCAGTCGAGGAGATTTGAAAGAAGACTACGCAGCTGTCAGTACCTGCAAATTGTAGTATTTTATGGATATCCTTCTCCCCTCTCATCCCAGATCTTACATTTCTTTTCTGGCTCTCATATTGAGAATATAAATTCTTATCCTCACATTATCAAAACTGTAATTTATTACTTTCTTAGTGGCTTTATATTATAGCCTAAGCCTGTCTCAGTGTTTGAAATCCAGTTGCATCCATTATCTTGAATAGTGGAATTTTCTATAGATTTCAAGATCTATAAAGAAATATAACCAGGCATGTAATTACCCTTTATTCCTTTCTCTACAGGTTATTCCGAAGGACTATAAAACTATGACTGCTCTGGCAAAGGCCATCTCCAAGAACGTGCTCTTTGCTCATCTTGATGACAATGAACGAAGGTATGATGAGGTTTATGATTTAAAAGAATCTACAGTTTGATATAAGGACAAGAAATTATATTACATTTCAACTCAGGGATCAGAACTGCTCTCACTGATGCATTTGAGTCATACTAGATACACACACGCTTATGGTATTATGATAGAGAGTAAAATCACAAGCTAAAGAAAGGCAAGAACAGGTTAGAACGTATTCAGACATATTTAATGTTTTCAAATCAGCTGTGCCCAATGAACTTAATTCTAGGTTACTTAAAGAATTGGCTAAAGTCATCTTGGAAGCCTTTGGGGTTACTTCTGAGAACTCGGGGAAGACAGGCCATGTGCTAGAGGAGTGGGAAAGAAGTATGAGGTAAAGAGGTAGGAGAGAATTACAGGAAAATTATTTTGTTCTTTGAAAAACTGGAACAAACAAATTATGTTTAAGCTCTTGAAGGAGACCACTGAGTTCAGTAACAACCAGTGTGACTTACAAACTTGGAAATGTCTTTCTACAATTAAGTATCGAGGCTTGTATCTAGGGAGGGCACAACAGAGGCCAAACAGCTTGACTTCTAGTGATGTTCTCAACATAATGTGTGACAGTTTCATAAACAATCACGGGAAACATGTCTTCAGTGAAACCACGATGGAATCTATACAAAACTGCTTGGATTTCCGTACCAAATAGCAGTTAACAATGGTTTGTCATTCTAATGAAAAGATATATTGAAGTGTGGGAAGGGTTGGTCTGGTTTTCATCATTGTTGTCATTAATGACCTCAGTGGTGGGATAGAGTATGAGTGTTGAATTTATAGATGACATGAATATGGGAAGGACTGCTAAAACATTGGGAGAAAGGCTAAAATTCAGAATTATGCTGACAGGTTGAAGAAGTGTTCTACTAAAAGCAGCATGAGTTGTCACGGAGCCAAGTGCAGAGAAGTATACTTAGGCAGGAAGAACACCTTTATAACTATTAAGACTTTTTTTGCAGTTCTGGTAGTTCCTTGAAAAACTTTGTGGAGCTCATTGTGAATCATGATCTGAACATTAGTCACCAATGTCAAGCTGTTTTGAAAATACTAATGTTTTACTGGGGTAACTAAATGGGAAAACATTCAAGGCGTCCCAATGCTGGAAAGGTTTCAACTGGAACACAACATCCAGATTGGGCACTGCACTTCAAGAATAAACAGTTGGAGGAAGTTCAGGGAAGAGCGGTGGGAACAATCACGGATCTAGATAACATCATTTCTGAGGAAAGAATGGAATTGGTTGGCCTGCAGAAGAAAAGTCGGGGCAGAGGGACGGAGTAATAGCTTATAATTGTGTATGAATAATAGTATATGCAAAATAAACTGCTGTGTGTGCCAGAGGGAAAGAATAACAGATTTAAGTGCAATAGGAGAGTCAACTCAGAACTAGGAACAGGCCTCTGACTGCTTGGGTAGGTTGTGGACTCTCCACCACTTGAGGCCATTAAGAGCAGATTATAAACTAGAGTCTGCCAGGAATAAGTAGTGTCAGTTCTGCCTTGCAGCAGTTATGCGAAGTGATGTCATGAGGTCCTTGCCAGTCCTACTTTTTTGTGCTTTGATGGTTAGAAGGGACAAAGACTGTCTACACTCATGTTTTTAATACTGGCAGAACATCAGCAGTACTGTCCTTCAGAGGGGTTACTCAAATACTTTCAGTCAAAGCACATTCCAAGTGTGCAAATTTTGCTCCCTCTTATAGGCGTTGATACAGTTTAATTACATTGCAGTCCTAATTATTATGATACCACATTAGCATGCACATTTCTGGAGTAATTAGAAGAGGATTAACTTTGCACATTTCTTCTCGTTTTTTCACCCACAGCAGAGAATTCTTGTACAGAACTGCTATAAATCCTAATTATCCTGTGGGTATGCTGTTGTGATAGACGCTGAAGGGACAGGTTTTAGGGCTGGAAGAGGGACATTTCAGTAATATGTTATCAAAGTAGAGTGAGAGAGGAAAACTGAAGGAAAAGTACTTTTTCTTGTGCTGTGCTGATTGTGCATCATGGTCATGGTCTTTCCTATCCATTCCCTGTGTCCTATTAACCTCTGTCAGCCAGACAGTACTGTTACAGGTATGTGTTAGGAGTGATGCACACAGATTCCCACGTGTATACTGCATTTGGGTTGAAGACTGTCTGCTTTTGCAGTCCTCAAACTGTGGTTTGACCAGGTGTATACTGCCTCTGCTGTCAAAAAATTTAGAAGCTTCTTGGTTTCTGGGTTGGGCACTTTAGCATATTCAGCTATATGCAATCTCCTGTGCCCAGGGATATGTCTAGGTGCCTCATTCAAGCCTCATGATGAGCACAGCAAGCTATTGCTGACACTGGGGGCAAAAAAGGGAACTCACAGAAGGATACATGCATTCTGCTTTGCAGACAGAATTGCAATGAATGAATAAATTGTTTTGTCTTTGCATTTTACTGAACTCATTCTTGACATCATGCTATTGCCTTTTCTGGTTTCATTTATCCAGTGTGGAGAAGTCAGCAAATTGGAGCATACCATTGCCCTCACTTCCAGTTTGCATCTTGTTGATGCAGATACGTATTTCAGTAAAGTAAATGGTATATGATTTCATTTGAGTTTTGTTCTCTTGGAATGGTGCAATGCTAAGTGAGGTTATTTTGTTTTCTGTGCTGCAGTGGTGGTGTTAGTGTTTATTTTCCTCAGTGCTTTCTACGCTGAAGACAGTATTGTTTCGTTTAATTTTGTGGTTAACCATTTGCTGAGATGCAGGTGTTCACGTAGTGGAAGAATGGACTAACAGGGCTCAATTCCTCATTTACAGTGGAAGATTCTTATATTTTCCTTCCCTGAAAAGATATTTATGTTACTCTGCTCTGTGGCTGTGTAGTCCATGTTACTTGTGTTGCACTTGCTGCTTGGCAGCTCTGAAGGTCCTTATATCTGACGTAAACCCTTATTTATAAAGGCAGTGTATAGCGTGTTATCTTTGTGTCAGATATTCCGTATTAATGGCTAATTGCATGAGAAGTCATGCTGAAGTTAGGATAAACGTATATCTTTTTGCAGTGGTGTCTGAAATAGTTTTGTTCAAGTCTTATTTTAGATAGTATCTTTTCATGCACCATGCTTAAAACAGGGTTACCATTTATCTCTTGCACGCACTCATATGTGCGTGCACACACTACGCACAATCTCTGGTGTAAAATTATACTGAAAAGTGAAATTAAAGGGAAAATCTAACTGCATCAGTACTAAAAGCAGCAGAGCTAGTTATGAGCACATTTTGCCAACATGTTTGTTCAAAGAATTGCCAATAGAAAAGTACAGCTCTGCAAAGGGATGTGGCAGTCCACTGTTTTCTCCTGAGACTTCTCCTCTGATTTCAATAAGATCTTGATTAAACTCTGGAGTAGGGTCTTGGTTTTCTCAAAGCCAGTGGCAAAAGGCACATTATCTGAAGCGGAAATGTGCTTTTAACTGGAAGGGAGCTGTTGTTCTCATTTGCAGAACCAGGAATGTGAAGCTTTTTAATAGTATTTCTGCACATGTGCGCCTGAGGTATTTTATTTATGTCCTTTTTTGCCTGTAGCTGATCTGTTACATGCTCGTAGACAGCAAAACCTTGGATTTACATGGATGTATCTTATACTCATTATCCAAAATCTTTGTGAATTGAAGAGAAGCTAGCTGTAAGAAGTTAAATTGAGATCAGGGCTTCACAAAATTAATTTCTTGTTGTGTTTTAATAGGTATCATTTGATTTTGATTGTTTATTAAAATATGACACATCTAGCAAAAGTACTGGAGTATATTAAAAATTTCTGTGAAATACAGGTAGGGTAAATATTTATGAGCTGTGGGGAAAAGAGGAATGTTGAGAGGGTGATGGGCTTAATTATGAGCTGAACAGCTTAGTGTGCTGCAGGGAGTACATGAATGTGTATCAGTGTGCCTTACTTTGCGCTCGTCATCTTGTTAACAGCCCAAACTCAGTTGCAGTCTTCTCTGAGTAGCCTTATCTCATATGTGCTTTGATGGATTTTGCTTCCCTAAGTGGGATGTTTGGCAAAGCCCTTCCCTTTCACTTTGTTTGGCGTATTTACTCTGCAGTTAGGCTGTATTTAATGCCTGGGTAGTTAAGCTTGGATTTTGATAGGGCTGTTACATCATCCTGCAGGCCACTAGCACATGTACTCTAGGTTCGCTCTTCTCTTTTCCCTCACCCATATGATGACATATTGGCTGGCTTATGTTCACATGAGGGTTTGCCCTTTATTTTGTGTTTCTTCTGTATTCCACTTCCTTCGTGACTCCACCCAGAAACTTTTGGAAGAGACTGCTCAAAGGGTTTTGTTAGGTGAGCAGTGGAGCATCTTGGTGTAAGCTCAGATGTGAATGCACCAAGGCTTTCTGGAAAAGCGTAGTTCATACTGGTGTGGAAGCACACACAGAAGCTGTGGAAATGGCCACCAAGAGAGCATTTTCCCCAGCAAAGAGCACTCTAAATACCTGCTAGTTATGATCACTGCAAGGTCAGTGACTGTTGTCCTCACCAAAGCCTTACATATGTATGCACAGTCCTGCAAAAGATCGTCTTGTGTGACAGCTCTGAAGGAGCTCCTTGCAGCATAGAACAACTTCTGGTACAGAAGACAGCACTGTGCAGTCTGTGCACCCAGAACTAGGGTTTGCTCAGCAATCTGTCCAAGGATGAACAGCCTTGAGAGGAAACACTGGTGGAGCTGGACCTACAGCCAGGTAAGAGGCATTCACCCTCTCTTTCATTATACTGGGGACAAGTGAAATGGCAACATTAGTTATGAGGGAATTTTGCATTATAAACATAAATTTATTTTTTATAGATGGTATTCTTTGCAACAGCTTGTCTGTAATGTCAGTTGAGGGCAGAAGTCGTCTTATTTCTCTGCTCTTCATTACACCTGTGATCCAAGAGGAATTCCCATTTAAAAAAAAATAAAATCCTTAATTATGGCATTTATACCCAAGAACTGAAAGATGAAATTACGGACTGCAGAAATGTGTATTGCAGAAAGTGTATCCGTCTTTGCTGTGTCCCTCCAGAATGCCGGTGGGAAGTTACACTTAAAAACATTAAAGCGTTGTCTTAGGTGACCTGTGCTATGTATTCTAATGGCTGAAAAATGGCAAGAAGTTCCTTGCTGAGCTTATTCCTTCCTGGTTCCAATGTGATGTCACAGTTGAGGTCCATTCTGAAGGCTATTAAAAGTTTGCGTAAACTTTCCCCCTTTTTTTTGCCAGTGATACTTGGAGTTTTGCATATGGGAGAAATCAGCAAGGCAGGGTGCGTTGTACTGATGCCCTCTCTGCTGCTTTGGTTTTGTTCAGTCAGCAGGTAGTAAATGATTTATCTCTTTGCAAAGTCAGAATTACACCCCATAACTTGGCAGCGTTTTGTTTCCTCTCCTACTCTTGGATATCCAGCCGATTAACATCCTCTAAGGCTTCCTAGTTGTGAAATGGTGTATAAAGTAAAAATTGGTGGCAAGGGGCTAGCCTGATTGTCCTAATCTGTTCTAACCTGGCAGTGTAGCTAGGAAGAATTTTTATCTGTTCAGCATGTAATACTGGAATACAAGTACATCCACTTGGATATGACATGATGTTAAATTCGGTGGTAGAAGGGGAAGCTGAGGGGGGAAAGGAAGAGATTGTTTGTTTTCCTTCTGTGGATAAAAATAAAAGTTATTTTTTCATATTTCATTGACAGGATGTTCTCTGTCTACTGGATGAGGGCAGCCACTGAGAGGGGTGGCAGTGAGAAGGTTCAGAGGTGACCTGCTGCAGGAATGGAAGTAGGACACAAAGCTGATGATTGTCAAGAAGGAGAAAAAAATGTAACTGAAGCATAGCCAGTGGGTGAGCGATCAGGACTGAGAGCATCAGGAGAGTCAGTCCTGCTTCCAGGGTGTCACCAGTGCATGTCTGCTGTGCTGTGAGTCATGAGCCATGTCTGTCAGACCCTGTTAAGAAGTTCAGTGGCCTTCTGACCACATAAAGTGGAATGATTATGCATTAACTCTGTATGTAAATGCTATCTAAAATATATATGTAAATGCAAGGTAAAACTTGTTCATTAAGGAATAAAGACAGTAGAGAGATATTTAACATGCATTTCCAGACTCTAGCTTTGGCATTTTAGCCGATACCATAATTTTTACAAGTGTTTATTACTAACATACAGGAGGCTGTAATGCCTGCAACAGCTTTCAGAATACTTTTGTGAATTTTCTTACTTGGAATGGGTTGCCCAAAGAAGTTGTGAATGCTCCGTCTGTGGTGGTGTTCAAGGCCAGGTTGGACAGAGCCTTGGGTGACATGGTTTAGTGTGAGGTATCCCTGCCCATGTGAGGGGGTTGGAACTGAATGATCTTACGATCCTTTCGAACCCAAACCAGTCTGTGATTCTATGATTAATAACAAATTGGTTTGTTTGAACAGTATAGGGATATGAAACTGCTTTGGAAACAAGAGTCAGGAAGTTGTATTTAATGCTTTTACTAAAATATTGCGCTCTTATAAAGGTGCAAAAAAGCAACAACAAATGAACTAAACAGTAAACAAAACTGCTGTATATTTATTACAGCAACACGCAGCATTGCATTTACTCTTGTGTGTTGCCTGCATGGCAAAGGTATGAGAATAAAGAACAGTTTTATTTTCTATGCTTGTCTTGGCATAGATGTAAAGATGACAGTCGACACTTGTACCGGGCCTGCAAGCCAAGCAAGAGGTATCTTCAAGCAGAAATTCCTGCCCTTTTCCCAGCATCCTCCCAAACACTATGGAGTGCACATGCTACTGTGATACTCTAGATAACTTGGAGGCAAGTTGTTGTAGATACCACCATCTTGCTGTTAGCATTTCAGGAAAATGTCCTCCTACCTTCTTACAAGTGTGTTTTAAATAACCCTTGTTCTGTAATTCAGGTAGTTTGTAAGCCATGAGTGATGGCAAAGTGGGGTCCATCAGGGACTTACTGGGCATAAACAGGTTCTATTTGAAAGGCATTAATGTGCGAATCAAGACTTCCTCAGCATTGAGACAAAATAACATTCTTAAAATGTATTAAGATCTGCCTCAGAGGGGAAATGAGTATCAGGTACCTGTGTCCCCTGAAGACAAAGCATCAGCATTAGGCTTGAAGTGTACAAGATGGATGTAAACTAGATATGGTAATAATTTCTACTGGTAAGAGACTTAAATAGATTGTAGGATCTATAATTGTTAAGAATAGGTGAGGCAACTCTCCTTCAACATAACTTGGTTTGTTCTCTGTTTGAATGGGAGAAGTCTTCTAGCCGTATTTTCGTAATTCTTGGATCTGCAGTAGTGGGAAACCAGTGTGTTCTTTTTCTGTACATTTCTCTTTTATCTTTTTTTAGTATATTTGAAGAGTTATTATTTCACACATCTTCTGTTTTCTCACCTGAGTGAACCTCATTCTCCCTGTCTTCCTTTGCAGACCAGGTTCCTCAGCCCAGTGATCTTGTTGTTCTCCTCAGCTTTCTTCAGGTGGTCCACCTCTTTCTTGTTTCTTATTTTTCACAGCAACAAGATACTGTTGACTGCTGCTTAGCATGTGATCACTGGATCATTGGATCCTTTCTTGCAGAAATGCAACTTTGAGAGTGAATCTTCACATTATTTATGCTGTTGGTTATTCTCACCCAAATATGCTTATTTGTGGTCTTGTTATTGAAAGAATACCTATTTTCTCAGACCATTTCTTCATTTTTAAATCAATCTTAATTGTTTTTGTAATCAGTTTAATGTGTCTTTAAGCGCTTGCATCTCTTTTCCAGCTAGGTATTGTCTTCAGGTTCAGAAAGCATACTCTTTATCCAGGTCAGTAATGAGTTGGGTACTTTTTTCAATACAAGCATGATCTAACATGAGAAAAGTGGTTTTCCATAGCTAATAGATGAATTTTAGTTGTACTGTTGATCTTGTATTAAAATATTCTTGAAACTTATTGTGAATAGTGAATTTCAAGGACATTATTATTGCTGTAAACTTTATTCATTTCTGCATAATACCATGTTTTATTAAAGCACTGGCTGAAGGCCAGCTGGAAAGCCTCATATATGTGGAAGAAACCTAAGACTGCACTGTTCAGGAGCAAGATATTTTAGAAACAGGATGCCACAGCTATGACATTCATTACACATCCTGTATTTTCTTTGCATTTGTAACTTAGCTCTTTTGTTAAAAACCAAACACAGATCTAGCTTCTGCCTGTGCTTCCTGTATGCCTACAGTGTGCAGAACAGTGCAAGAAAAATTCTCTTCCCATGATACTGCATTAGCATTTCTGTGTCTCCAGAAGTCTGCACTGTGCTAGAACCACATTTATACTAAGGGAGGATACTTTGCCTGCTGTAGGCATCTAAGTTAGCCAGTGCTCAAAATACCTCAGTTAGGAGCCTCGGGGCATGGTTTCGCCATTGATTTAAGCCAAATTCTGAGCTGGTACTAAAGCAGAAGTAACACAGTGAGTGCCAAACCTTGGCTTCACATTCCTATTGCTCTTCTGCCACAGTTAGCCAGATCAGCTTGCTGAAAAGTGATCCTCCCCCGGAGGGTTAGTTTCCAGTCAGATCAGGTCCTTTGCCTACCTGCAGAAAGTGGAGAGGGCAATGCAGGACCTCCCCTTTTGGCAGCAGCAGGGACTGAAATAAAATTAAATGATGTCAAGACTGCACCTTAATTTCTCTTACTAGCCATTGGACAGAGTCAGAGGATGGAAATGGATGGCTTGAATATCTCTATAATGAGCTGTTGTTCCTTGTCAGGAATGCTCAAAATGTAGAGCTAAGCCACTCAGAGATGAGAAATGCAAAGAAAGACTAAAGAGATGAGAGAAATTGCACAGTGAAGCATTGTGGGGTGGGAGGCAGAGGGCTTTGTTGAGTCAGTAACATTGATTCCTTTGGTTATATTAGGATTTTTTATGACCAAGGAATGGACAGGTTTATCGCACCTCCTTTTTGGGAGTATCAGCAAAGAGAGGAGCATGATAACATCATCCCAAGGCACTTCATGCAGGGTGCACAACAGGGCGGGCTGCATCCTGTGAAGGTTTGTAGAGGTATGAATGTCCCACTTGTGCTGAAACTCCAGGGGTTGATCAGCAGACCATGGTAACTTGGGGTAGAGTAAATGTATATACATACGTGTAACAGATTTGTACTGAAGAAATTGATGCAACATCTCTGTGTGGAGATCTTTTTTTCTGATCATCAGTTTTTCTGGTCATTAGGTGATTACCCTGTCATTTGAATTCTAGTAAGCAAGTAAGAAGAGGAAACTCATCTCTTAAATCAACCACTGCATGCTAAACAAAACTTTCCTACTTGAATAGCACCAAGGTATTTTCCAGGTAAACTGCCTGCCAATCCAGCTTTTCTTTGTGACTTTTATGCCTTGTTTGTGGCCTTGATTGAGGATGGTATTTAAAAGTGCATATTCAACTGCGAGTTGTTCCATTGACTTGCTATAGATGTCAAAGGAACTATTCATGTTTTTAAATGGAAGCACATTCAGTCCTGCTGAATCAGAGCTTGCCAATGAGGGATACTACTTAAACTACAAAAAGTTATGGATTTTGGAGGCAGCAGTCATCTGGCAGCAGAGATGGAAATGAAACCAGGTAGAATTGCCCAGTCGTTTGGAAAATAAATGATCTAATTCTCCATTCAAGGATTAGCTATGAATTTAGCACTGACCTTATTTTCCAGTACATCCATCTCATTTATCCAAGAATTATTGTCTTTAATTACCATTGTGGTGCCTGCAGGCAGCAGTCTTTAAATTAGTTATGCAAAGTTCTGCTCTGAGCGGTCTTCAGGAGATTGTATCTGCTTTAGTGTCTATCCTTTTACAATAGTCTGACAGTGTACAGATTTTGTACTAGGGATGTACTTTTTGTGATGTCAGTGTTTGGCCTGGTAGATAGGTTATTCTCTTAAACATAACTAAAAGCACACACATTTGGTATTTCTGGATATTTTTATCTCGAGAAACAAATACTGTCAGTTCATAGCTTTTTTGAGGTTGTGATTCACCCTCAGTGTTTTGTTAGACAGTTTATGTTCTTCATCATAAATACCAGCGGAGCCATGCTTAATGGTAGTTATTTTTAATTCTGCATAAAGTGCTGGTTTACATATGGGCAGTACGGCACCCATTCTGAAAAGCAGAGTTAAAGCGGAGAAGTAATTTACATAAATCCTATTTAGATCTAAATAAAAATAGCCTGAGACAAATAGTATTCATCTATGCTCATGAAAAAATCTTGGGTCTAAACTTCTCTATATATGAAATACAAAAATTAAGATTACTGATGAATTTAACAGGCCTTGTAAAATTTTTCTACCAGTGCAGTGCATATATGTGACTGTGCCTTTGTGTGCTTCTTTACACAACAATTAGCTGGCGGTGGTTCTGAAAATGCGTTACTCAATACTAAGGCTTTCCAGAATTAAACACAAAGGTTGACTAAAAGAACATCCACTCTTCTCAGCAAGTCTTTGTCTTCTGCATCAGAACAGCTGGAAGCAGTAATTTGTCTTTGTGCACGGATGAACAGGGATTTATTTCAACTAAAGCTCTTTAAAACGATGCTGTTTTCCACCCCCTCCCCCAAGAAGGGTTGTAGGCAACCTGTCAACAGTTACTCCTACTCTAATAAGTCTTCATTAGGTGACTGATTCTGCAACCTTGCACGGCTTTGAAAGCCTACATCTCTTCAGGTGGGAATATTACTGGTATCAGTACTGGAGGATCAACTGTATGATTAAGTTGCTTAGTTATTCATTTAAAAGAGGATGTTCAAAGAGCTTAAAGGAAGTAGATACTCACATTGATTGATATATAGTGGGAAGTGAACATTAATTCTGTAAGGTTCTCTTGAAAATCCCCATCTTATGTTCTGAATGGTTAGACCTGTGCATTGCTATTGTGAGATGACAACTGCTTAGCAACACCACATTTGGAAAGACAGAAGGAAACTGACCTTCAAACAAAAAATAATCTATAATACTATGAGGTTTAGTGGTGCTTTTTTTTTCCTTATAGAAAGAGAGAATTCAGCTCAACAACTGGATGAAATTTTTCTGTCATTCCAGTGCACTTAATGGAAATACCAAGTGTGAGTTATTTGACTGTTAGGCTGCTAACTCTGTTTTAATGAAAAAAAATCTGACAAACCCAAACAATGATTTAGTTCTTGTTTTACAAATCTCTTACTAAAGACTTTGACCTGAAGTACATCACATCTTGTGAGGTAACAGCTGGTCTGTCATTGTCTTCGGAAAAAAGTAACAGTTGCTAAGATTTCAAGAAACAAAGATGGTCTTTGAATCAACTGGAACAGCTGTAAGAGACTGACACACCATGCACTGTCAGCTGCTAAATTCAGATATTCAGACTGCCTGGAATGAGATACTTTAACCCTTTGGCACCATCAGATTCCTTTTCTCTCTGTTTTTCTTAAAAAAAAAAAAGCCAGAAAAATAAATTGGATTTTCAGTTTGCCTTTTGCTTTCAGAAATTTAGGGAAAAAGCCCACAAAACTATCTCTTTCTTTGTAGGTATTTTACTTTTTATGTTTATTCAATGTCTGATTTATAAGCAATATGAAGACATGCTTGTTGACTGATGAAGTTTGCATTGGAGTAGTATAACAGACATTGAATAGAAAATACAAAGTTGTGTATCCAAAAAACAGTGTCAGATACGCTTTTAAGGCGCTCAGCATCCTCCCAGTTTTATATGTGGACAGTGTATTTAGTTTAATGAGGCAAGATTAAGGTGACTTTTGTCATATCTGGAAGGGAAAAATACGTGATAGCAACGGTCTCTTTAATGGGCAGAAGCATGTGAAATCCAAAAGCTGGTGGCTGAAGTTGGGCACATACAGACTGGAAAAGTTTAGGTTGTTCTTTTTAGAGTAATCAGGGAACTGATCCATAATTTAAATTAGCTTGGGATGTGGCAGATTTTCCACTGCTTGAAGCCTTCTGATCAGGCTTGGCTCTTTGCTGTTGCTTGTTCTTGCAGCACTTTTTGAAGCGCTCCAGAATATTGTGGGGTTTTTTGTTTTTTTTTTTCAAAGATGGCAGAATGTGATGACATGAAAATTTATTTCACTTAATGAAAAGTCAGCAACCATCCCATATGAACAAAACGCTTGTATGACTTTGGTACGCCTGCAAGCCAAGCTGTTACAGCTTGGAGCCCGACTGGTTTTTGGATGCCTGAAATAGGCACATACTGGAATTCTTGCTAAACCATTGTTCTAGTTCAATTACAAACGATGGGATATTATTCAGAAACTGTGAAATTTTGTAGTCTCTGTTAGATGGTATCAGGAAAGCTGCAGTTGCGTTGGCATCTATTCATTGGTTACTTCACAGTGCTGCACAGCATGGCTGATCTTAACCACTGATGGGGAAGTTGAAGCATCCAGCACGTGTTGCCCTGAGCCCTCTGCTTTTATTGGTGAAGAGTTCTGCTGATCAGATGATGCGACTGTTGTCTCAGCACTGCACTCTGGTTTCTTGCCCAAAGAGCCATGCTGGCTCAAGCTTGCTTCTAAGTGCTTTACTTCAGTATTTCCAAGCAGTGCATAGTGATGACTTCTCATAAAAACTTCTACTGATCATATATAACCTTCTTTCTTGTGCCCTGTATTCTTAGGTCGTGATCCTGTGCCATCTGGGTAGCTAAAAGATTGGCAATTATCATCACTGTTTACTGAATAAAGTTGAATTTATTCTTTTGTTGTGCAAATGGCAGTGTGAAAAAGTAGATTTATGTCATGACCTCAGAGGGTTTCAGAGTTCTTTGCCCACATAAATGAGTGTCCTAGGGTAAAGGCTGACATAAATTGAATGATTTTCCAGATGCGATAATTGAGGTAACCAGAATAAACTGCACAATTTTGAGCTTGAATTCTCATGTAATAGGAAAGCACTTTACTGCCTTGATAGTCTATTTTATACTCGCAGTTACTACAAGGTCCATGTAAAGACTAGACCTGACATCTCTCTCTCCATTTTTAATAAAAGGCCAACTTTGCTGTCAGTAAGCTAAATTCCAGCTCAGGTTTCCACATCTTTGTATTTTTCATCTGTCTGATGTCTGCGAGATCTGTTTGTCATGAAAAGTCAGGGAGAAACAAGAAACAAAACAACAGATTTGCATATTTGCTAAACTTAATTTTTTCTTTTCTTATTCTTTGTTAAAAAGATTTGTGGGAAGACTTTGCTGCTACCTTTGAAATGCTTGCTCTTCTTTTCCCTAGCAGAGGCACATCACTATCTAAGGAGGTGAATAGGAATTCCATTTCAGTATCCAGAAACAGATGTTGGCCTTTTGACATCCTAATAATTCCCAGAACAGCCAAATGAACCTTTACCAAGATGGACTGGATTTATTTGCTATGTTAAAATATTGTAGCGGTGCCCTGATTTCAAGTCCTGACAGTTTCATCACTGCAGCTGACCCATGTTCCTTTCTGCAATACAGTTACAACATCCATGCAGATTTTCCCTTGCTTTTAGAAACTCGGTTTTAAAGTACTGGTAAGATGTGCTTCATCCAGGTTTACTTGCTGTTCTTAGTGGTGTGCTCTGTTTCCTCTCTTATTTTTTAAATCCCGTGCTTTGACTAGAACTTATTTCCAAGAATATGAAATTATTGTTCTATTATTAGAGCACAGTGTTTGATTCCTTGACAGGTTGACAAGAGCTTTGCAGCACTTTGTGGAAACAGCCCTTCCTAATCAAAACTGTCCTCAGCAACATTAGTCAGCTTACCCTTCTACTAAAATAGAACTGAAATAAGGCTGCTCAATTGCTTGGGCAGTGTGTTGTGGCATCCGGGACTCAGTGCTCTCCTTTTCACAATCACCCCACCCTCTGATACTGACAGTCATCCTCAGAGCAGGAGTTAGCCGCAAACGTCTTTTTAATGTCTGATCTCTTACATACATGTCCTGATTGAGCTCTTCGTAGATTCCAATGTCTATCAAGTTTTCTGGGCCATCATATACTATATTAATATAGGCTCATGGTCATCTGATTCTTGGCATTTTTTGGTGATAAATAAATTGAATTTAGATGAGAAAGACAGTAAACCTACTCATTTGGTACACCTTGGAATATTCCTTATGTTGCAGGGGTTTTTTTTCACTGGCTTCTCAGTGTTTTCATTTACTGTTATCTTTGGCTTTGGGACTTCCTTCCTCTTCTGGTTTAGGACTTCAGCCAAATTCAGCACTTGAGAGCTGATCCTCACTTCAATATGCTCAGTATAGGATTTTTTTAATTACCTGGGCTTTAAGTCACTATGTGAGAAAGTTCAGATTTCTTTTGCAGCAACTTCCTATTAAAACAATTGCCTGATGAATACTGTTACTGTGAATGTGAACGATGTGCATTTAGAACAGTTTCATTTTCAAAGGGTGCTTTCATGGAAAACAAGGTTAAATTGTGTGTGAACAATGGAGATTCTGCAACCAGCTCTAATAGGTAGTTCCTTTCTTCCTTCCAATACTTTGTGTTGGAAATCAGATTAGAGTGCAAGAAATGCGGAGAGAAAAAGAAAACACAGAGTTACATTGTTTTTAGACTCCAGAACCATGTTCTTAAAGCTCAGGGGTGACATGATGAACATTTCATGTGAAGGTTACATGCGGCTTATGTCTGCTAAACTTCTCTACATGTCTTGTTTATTCCTTTTATTTGTTTTGTTGCTTTGTTCTAGTGCCGTAGTGACACCCTCTGGCAATGGCAGGAGGGTTTCACTGCCATTAGGGAGCTCTTCAGCAACTGCTGAGTGATCCTCTGGAAAGGCATTTGTGTACCCTGTGCTTCCAGCTAGTTTGGCTCAAGACTAAAAA
Source organism: Psittacus erithacus (assembly GCA_009867235.2). Lineage (NCBI taxonomy): Eukaryota > Metazoa > Chordata > Aves > Psittaciformes > Psittacidae > Psittacus > Psittacus erithacus. The sequence goes on from WYDI02030158.1 coordinate 76,895, forward strand.
TCACGCACGTGAAGTTAATGAATGTTGTACATGAACAAGATGGCTAATTGATATGAATTAAAGTAATAAATATGAATTGAGTAATAAATAGTGTTAGGCAGCTTTTCCATTTGTGAGCAGCTTGGAAAGTCTCCCTTTATGTTTCAATTAATGTATTTACATCAGCTCTGAAGCACACTTTTCTCTTCTGGACTGCATCCTCTGAGCAGAGCCTTACAGATGCTCTGTCTGCTGTGCAACTCACACCAGAGGAGAGCTGACTCATTGATCTGTTCTACCTGTGAAATAACAGGGTTTTAAAGATGGAGAAGCTACTGTGAGTTGTCTGTCTACTGTTATTTTGTATTTTGAATTGGTAATGCTGGTAATTTGTGCTGGTTTACACTATGAGTCACAAGTGTGGCGGCTGAGGCTTAGAGGGAGGCATTGAGATGCCTAAGTCCTCTTAAAATCAGAGTCTTGGAGATAACGATTTTTGTTGGATCCAGATCTGTGTCTCATTTCAATAAGCAACACTATGCATGTCTGCAGGGCAAACTGGTAGTACCTACATGGTCAAGTTAGGGCAAGCAACTGGCTGGCTGTGGCAGTACAAGGATCTGTGCTGGGTACCTCACCTGACTTCTCAGCATTCTGATTAGCCCAGATGCAGAGGTTTGTGCTGCTGAACTCCTTCCAGCTCTCAAGCAAAGTTGAAGGCTGTGTTGTTAGAGAAACCTCCATGCATAAGTGGGGAATGATGGTTCTGAGATAGAAACCTTAAAAAGGCCTCTGTTCCATTTTGACTTTTATTAATCTGCTTGGAACAAACCCTCCTTAGTCCTATAGCAGAGACCGAGCTGATCTGGACTGCCACTGGGGACTTTGAGTTAGGGCATAGAGACTTCTCAGCCTCACGATGAAGTATGAAGGTCTGGCTCAGCTTCTGAAAGCAGACATCGTTGTATCTGCCACCTGGGGTCACTGTGTTCAAGGTTATTAAAATGGAGAAGTATAAAGTAACAACGAAAATATAAGCAGTCAAAAACATACTTCCAAACCCTAACCCCTGGAGGCTAAAATTGAGATTGCCGTAAGTACACGCATTACTTGAAATTTTTATTGTGTGTGAAAAACCGAAGGCCTGTATTTCTGTTTACAGGCTATGTTTCAGTGTGTAAACAGAAATCTGCTTTAACAGGTCAGAGATTTGTATAAAGCAAGAGATGAACCACAGGAAAAACATTATCTCTTTTAGAACTTACTGCATTTTGTGTTAGCTCTTCTGCCTGTTGGTTCACATAATGTATTACAACTGACTTCAATGATCTTTGCAGCAGTGTAATTTTGTGATTGGGAAATCTTCAGTGGTCTTGACATTGACCTTGTTTTACACTGGAATTACTGCACATCTCTCAGTAGCTTTTCGTATTATTTACACATGAGATTATAGGTGAGTCTAATACATATTTTGAATCTACACCCATCGTACAGAATTTCTTAAGCGCGCTATTATTTAAACCTTTGTTTCAGCTAACCCCACATGATATATTATGTACTGAAAGTACTTCTGAAAAGCACTTCAGCTGAATTTTCAGGGTGGCAAGGCTTAAAATTACCAAAATACGCATTTATGTTAAAACTCCTCAAAATGCTATGTGGATGTAAATCTGTGAAGGTACTGCATCATGACAGAAAAGGCTGGTAGCATGCTGGGAAAAGAGCAGCTTCAGATGATACAAATGCTGTTTCAAACCCCATTTATTGTCAGAGTGGCATCAGCAGTGTGTGTGCTGCTCAGAAGCTGGATATCCCTCAGTACTCTTTGAGAGCTGTCCCTAACAGCAGCTGCGGAAGTGCTGCCTGGTAGTCTGAAAGAGAAAGTCAAAGCTAAAGCAGTAAGGCACAAAAACCGTTTTCCCACTCTGTTCACAATCCTTTTATATAGACCTGTAGGTACACAGAGAGCATATTTCTGCTGCTGTACCTGGCCACTGGGTGGCCTCCATTAGAGCTGAATAAGATATCGTACATCTGTGGCGTGCAGCTTTGATTTTTTCACTGCTGAATATTGCTGAAACTTCTAGATATTGGGGCTGTGCAAGACCTTGCACAGAATCCAGGCTGCTCTTCAATATGAAAAATTGGTAAATCAATATTTTGACTCATTTTTGTCATTACTAATTAGAATCTGTGTATAATTTACTTAATGCTTTTGTTGACATGTGTGTGCATTTGATTAGGTAAGTATTTCAGTTACAGTTATAGTTTAAGCAGAATAGGGTGGTAAAACCAGTATTGCATATAGTAATGTTTCTTCTCTAGGCCTTTGCAAACAAAAATTCTTTGCAAAGAATTTTTTTTCCAAGAATTTGCAATTCTTTACAAAAACATTCTTTGCAATACTGAAGCGTTAGATAGTGTCATGGTTTAACCTGAGCTGAGCATGATGTTCTGTGGTATGGAATATCCCTTTGGCTGCTCTGGCTCTGCTCCCTCCCAGCTTCTTGTACACCTGCTCACTGGCGCAGCATGAGAAACTGAAAAGTCCTTGATTTAGAGTAAGCACTACTTAGCAACAACTGAAACATTGGTGTGTTATCAACATTATTCTCATACTAAATCCAAAACACAGCACTATACAGCTACTAAGGAAAAAAAAATCAACTCTATCCCAGCAGAAGCCAGGGCAATAGTCAGAATTGCTTTACTCCTGTGCCTTTTCAAGGGAAATTTTCATCACTGGCACCAACCCTAAATAAAATTATTTAGCATCTTTTGTAATTACACGATCTTTAAAGCATCTCCAGGGACCACATTTTAGTCCTATTACAATCAATATTCTTTGGAGTAATTAATTACTTGTATAATCACAAGGTCAGAATCATAACATTATGTTTTCATCTTTTATAGTGAGATAGCTCCTCATACAGGGTATCATGCTGCTGTACACATAATTAGTATTAGCTGAAGAATATAAATTAACATGTTAGTTTTGATGCGACTGTTGATGAGGTTGGAAAGGCATCATTAATATGCTCAATAGTGCAAAATAATACTTCCAATTTTAGCTTCCTTTGCTTTTCCTTTCAACTAGTTAAGCTAAAAATATGCACATGCGAAAATATTACACATGTGAAAATGTGTGGAATGTGAAGTAAGAGAGAGAATTGCAGCCCTTTGGGTGAGAAAACAAGATGTTCAGTGCTGAGACACCAGTCTCATCATCTTGTCACAAGAGCCAGGCATAAGGGAGGGCTTAGTGGTACCCCTTGTTGCTGTAGGAACTGGAAGGATTGGTCCTTGTGACACAGCAAACAGTATGGCTGCACTAGTGTGCAGCGGGGTGGGTTTTGTTACTGGTTGATTATGTTCAGTATCAACTGCTGACTTCATTTGGAGCCGCTAACTGCACTTTTTCCTTCTCTGTGGCCTAGGTCGTTTTAAGTATTGTTAAACTTGAGCAGTCCCTCAGACGTATTGTCTAGTCCTCAGTTAACTGCGGCTAATGGGTCATAGATAGAAGATAGAAGCCGAAGTAGAAGATCCTCATGGATGTAAATCAGTACTTATTAATGCCATCTAACTGCGTTAAGTCTCAGGAGAAAGAAGAATTCATCTGTAGGATCTTATTTGTAGCTTGATAGAAAGTCTGTGCAGGGCACTAGAAGAAAGGATGAATGGCAGTGAAAAGCAAATAATGGAAAGCTTTGTGAAGCGTATTTATATTAATAATAATTGACTCCTAAAAGGTGCTCTTTGCCTATTGTGCTTTTGGCTTTTTATTGAGAAGGGTAAGTAACTATTATCTATGTTGACCACTTTTTTGGCTATCCTTTGCTATTGTGGTTGTTGAATAAAATTACAAAGTGAGTTTCTGATTCTGAAAGTGAATCTATGCGAATAAGCTCTTATAATCTGGAGGAGCTCAGTGGACGTCAGTGGGAGCTACTTCAAGCAGGAGGGTTAATCAATATTAAATTTATGGTCAAAGTAAAGGAGCTGTGGACGGGGAGCAGAACAACGGGAAATATTGGTAGGAGAGAATTAAATTGTGCTCTCAGATAGCTCTTTTGTAAAACTAACTCAATCAGAAAGTCACTCATTAGTTTTTACAAATTCTGAGAACAGTCAAAACTTGGCTGCCTTTCATAGTTACTGGAAGTCTCACATAAAAAAAGAGTGTATTTCTAATGTGATTGAATTAATGTTTTCCTGTTACTGGAGTCTGTGTTTTCCTTTCTTATTTTTGTTGATTTAATTAATGCAAGAGTGTAGCACTGAATTGGCACAACATTGCACAGATTTCAAGTATATGACTTTAAAACCAGTATATTTTCCTGAAATTTTTTAAAGTTTATGGGTTTTCTTTTACTTTTTTTAGTGGTTTTTAGTTCTTTGCTCCCCAATTCAGCCTCTTGTAATAAATAGGGTGACTCAGGTTTCCAGTCACAGAGGCATGAAAAATCAGCAAAATTAACAGTCATATATAAAGCAAATTTATAAGTTTGCTTTTCTAAAATGCAAATGAGATATGAGAGAAGACTCATTCTGGTGGCCCTGTCTTGGCAGGGGGATTGGACTAGATGATCTCCAGGGGTCCCTTCCAGCCGTAGTGATTCTGTGATTCTGTGTTTGCTTATGTATGTTGTGTGGCAAAATCCATCCATTGCACTTGGAGATTTGGTGATTGGTAGGATACTGCAGTTGCGTTTATTGATAACTCAGGGTTTAACTCACAGGATGTTTTTAGTCCTTGGCTTACATTACTGAAAGAATTTTTGGTCAACTTCGATTCTCTTCTATCTCTATTCCCCTGGCATTCACAGTGATGCCACTCTGCCTTTCTTTCTCAACTCCATCAGTTTTACACTCTGGTAATTTTCCACTTTGCTTCTCCTCCTGGCCCTCAGTGTGCTGCTCTCTTCCACTTTGCCATTTCTGATTTATTTCTGGCATCTGTTCAATTTCAGGGAAAAAAAAAAATTCTAGCCCATGAACCTTGAAAGGCAACATAAATTCCCTTTTTATCAACATTTGTCAATTAAAATCTGATATTACCAAGCCTGTTTATAAGTTGACTATCCTTAATTGATATTGATAATACCTTACACCGTTTGTTCCATATATATAACACTTTCATATGGCAGATGAGGAGAGATGTTTCAGTGAGACTGTATGCAAGTACAGAAATAAAATGCATTGACTACACCCCAGTGTCACACTCACTGTGTGTAAACTCACGCTTCTACACATGTGCATATAGGTTGCTTTGAAAGATGAACTTGTGTGTGAGTAGCTGATAAGATATAAAATTGAAGCCTGAAATTTGGGCTGATCTCTTGAGCTTGGTTCAAGGCCAGATTCTGGAAAATGATTTGAGTTCCGATTCGGGCAAAATTCCTTGAATATGTTTTTTTGGCAGTATATTTGAGAACAGCTGATCTTTTCACATTTTTTCCATTTGGGTTAGAAATCTTAAGAGAGTAACCAAGATGCCACTGAAATGTTGCTGTTTGCTACTCACTGAAAGGAAAATGCAACCCATATACTTGGTGCCATAATCTTGGCCTTTTCCTCTGGTGTATCTAGATGATAATGCCATTTAGGAGAGTTGAAGTTAATTGCAAAGCATTGCTTATTAGGTTTAAAAGAGATATAATCACCGGGCATTCTAATTTCTTAAGACACTGATTAATATAACAGCTACAGAGAAAAAACTGGCAGTGAATACGTTTCTAGGGAGTTTGCAGGATTGCTGGTTTATGCATTTTCTTTTGCAGCCTACACAGTTGGAGATAATTCAGAATCTTAATGTTTAAGAGTAAGCCAAGTATCTAAAATCTTGTGACCATATTTAGGGATGGATGAAATGTTTTGGTTAAAATAGCTAGCGCCTCCCTACACATGCCCATATTTCTGTCTGATCTTCAGACCGGTGAAAGGAAGAAAGGGGAAGACCTCAGAGATTTTCTTTGCTTTTCTTTTAGTCCATCAGCTGGGTGTTAATGATCTCACACTGCTTATTCCTGTACCCAAATGCCTCTGAATCTGGTTGAATCACACAGTGCCTTAACCAGTTACTGGATTCATCCACAACTCCATTTTAGTTTAATCATCCCATTAGTGGATGCTGGAGAAACGCTTTATGGCATATGGCACTGGTTTGCTCTGCATCTCATCCAGCATAATGCCAGGCTATGCCAAGCAGGATTTCCTGGCAAGGGTGGAAGAATAGGGGGATTATGGGAATGGTACCTTTATTTTGGCCTTGCACCTTCTTTCTTGCTCTCCCACTGGTACTGACCTTTTCCAGTTACTCTCGTCCCTTGTCCATCTGGCATGTTTGTCTGGATAAAGGCTGTCTGCATCTCTGGTGGGAATGTGCAAAATATAGAGAGGGCTAGTGCAGTTTAAAAATAACATTTATTAGCAGATAGATTAAAGGCTAGAGAAGGATGCTGGGTGGAACAGTGAGAAAAGCAGTCCCAAGCTACATCTGTAATAATAGAATTCTTGCAGTAGTGTCAGACAATCTGTTCCCAGGATGTACCAGGACATACAGCATAACCCATGGCTGTGCCAAGAGACCAAACTCCACACATCTCCCAGCAGTCAGTAATTCAGCACAACACATGCAGTTAGATGGATTCTCTGTCTCTAATTGAAATCTAGAGTATGCTCAAAAAAACTCCTAAAGCAGGCAAAATTAAAGAGAATTCAGCTATATAGGAGGTGGATTATGTAAGCTACCGATGGCAAAATGGAAGATTGTTTTTGAAGAACAAGATGTCTCATTCCTGACCCCGTTGCCTTTCCGTGTGAGCCAGGGGGAGAACACTGATGCCAATCCAATAGACATGCTCAGCAGATGTCCAAGTCTCTGGTTTATATCCAGTGATACTAAAAGTTGTTTATAAAGGCTAGACGTTATTGTTTTGAGTGTTTGGCACTGCCTCTCATCTTTTAAAAAGTTGAGAGGAACAAATCTGATGAGGTTTCCAGCTATTTCATCTCAGTTACAAGAGTAGGCTGTCAGAAATCAGTGTCTTCTCTGACAGCAGCCCTGCACTTGTTTTACTCTTAGTTTCCCTGCTAGGAAACATTGATTTATTTGTCCTTGGGAATGCAGTCTAAATCTCTTGAATCATTAAGTTCTGCCATCTGATACTTTAGAAAACCAAGTCATCAGATAACCTAAATGAAGATATTTTTATTTCCTCCAGTGTATTGGGCTACAGTTGATGGAAAGCTGCTACATTACACTACTGTTCCCATGGCAAGAGAGCATCTAATTTCCAGACTAAATGTTTATATGTGTTGATTTTTCATGCTTTCATTGTCCATTAGTTAAAATAACTCTTCTTTGACTCTGATGTTGACCCTTACTCTTACCTCTCATCTCTATGTATTTCTTAATTAAAATTATATCTGTTCTTATTTTATTGCTGCAAATGATTCAAACTCTTTTCTTCTTTTCTAAAAGATGGGCTCTGCAGTACACTTATCACCCCAGAATACCATTTTTATATATCTTTCTGGATCATATGCATCTTGTTTCTTTGTTTCTTTTGCACGTGGTTGATTAGAATTGTGCACAATATTGAAGGGAGATAATTTACAGAACTTCTTTTTACTTCCTTGCTCACTTGGAAGTGACCCATTTGATACTGATATAGGGTGGTTTTGCTTTTTTTCCTGGCCAAGGGTAAAAAGGGTAGCTTACAGTTATCCAGTGATTTAATAAATTCATACTAAAGAAGAAATCATTGCTGTAACTTCTACATTCATGGCCTTTCATGTTAGATTACTGAATTGCATTCCAACTTTATTACTTCAGTCATCAAAAGCATCCATTTCTGTCCTGTGATACTCAGTGCAATACCTCTGAACACAGCATCTCTACTTTTTAAGACTGTGCCTTGAAATATTCTTCATAAAATTGCCTCTGGGCTTCTTCTTCCACTTCCAATATCAACTGTTGTTAATCCCTCTTAAATTATTGCCTTAAAAGCATTATGGTTCTTCTTCCTCATCAATTTTCCCATTTGAAACAGCAGTTTACCTCATAGCACTGAACATGCTTCGTTGAAGAACTAATTGATTTATTTTGTCTAGAATATCAGTTATCAAATAAAGGCAGATAGCAGATATTGCAGTGGGCCTCATTTTCCAATTATCTCCACGATTTTCATTAGTCTTGCCTTCAAAATTTGTCTTTAAGCCTTGCATTACTGAGGTTGGACTAACGGTGAATCTATAGCTGCACAGGTTACCTTGGGATGACATCAATCTGTAGCCATCAAAGATGATGAACGAAGTGCCTTTTAGTTCAGTCTTTTCTGAGTTGATTAATAAAAGGTCAGGCATTCATACTGCAATCCTGATTTCACATCAGGAAAAATACACCTTCCTGATCCTTTTGAAATAAGAATTTCAGACTGTGGGATGTCTTAACAGATTTAGGTTTGAAATGAATGAAAACTAACTACTAGGCTATCTCCCCCTCAAAATGCTAGTGAAGTAGACAGTATTTTTAGAAATCTCTATTTGTAATTAAAAAAAAATCAAACTGGAAGAGATTTATGCTTCTCTGTTTTTTCTCCCAGCAGGTCACAGAGTCACTACTTCTCTTAAAATCTCATCCAAAACTTCCCTTGTTATTTCCTCATCATTTTGCCTGCTGTGAAATAATTACCATATAAAATATTTCACCATATAAAATATACGTTGTATTGCATTAAGAATCCATAGCAGGCTCTTCACAGTAGCCGAAAGAACTTGAGTTTTAAGGGAAAATTTTGGGCACTATTTCAAAATGAAAGTGACATTGAATGTAAATATTCTGAATCTTGTCATTGGAATTGCTGTTCACTGATTGTCCCTTTTACAAGCATCCTCACAGGGGTAAGCAGTTTGCAAGAAACACGATCTGCCTTTTCTGGACACAGCGTCTACTCAGAGGAAACAGCAGCCCTTTTGCTAAGTGTTTCAAAGTTGTGCTTGTTAATTGAGTCTGTTTTGGCATTACGTTTTCCTGAACACCATTGTCCTGAAATTGCCAGTTCTGAAAACCCATCAATAAGGATTTTTGGCTTATAATTTTGAAAATCTTGGCTGTAAGTTTTATATAGCAATTCTGTCTGTTGAGAAAACACTTAGATCTCTTCTGGATTTAGAAAGCAGAGTACAAAGACATTTTGTCTTTTTCTTGTCAGTTTATTATCTTCCTTCCATGTTCCAATTTTTGTATAGCTGAAAATCACTTTTCCTTTCTCTGCAAGCTAAGAAATAAATCTTGCTTAAGAGTGCAGCCATTCTGCCATTCCTTGAATTACTAAGAACATTAATAAAATTCAATGAAATATAAAGTGCTCATCTTAATGAGACTTCAGAGGCTTTTAAAATATTTGGAGCAATAATATTTCATGAATTGTTTTGGAGTACTCTCTGTAGAGGTCAGCTGTGATATGATCACTGAAACCTGTGGATGTACTGTAGCCTTAGGAAACATGCTTAAAAATAAACCGCAGGTCTTTGATAGACCAAAACAGCCAGCAGGAAATAAGGGCAGAGCTATACACCACCGAACACCAGTGGCATGAAAGAGGCCATTAAAACAAATAATATAAATGAGCTTGAGATCGATGTAAGACCTGCAAGGTGATTAATGCCTGTGGTGACAAGTTGGAGGCATAGGAGGAGATTAAAGATGAAGTTAAAGGTAGCAGTGCTAACAGGCCTTTTCCTGCCCAGCACTTCTAATTGGTCTTCCTTCCTGCAAATCCAGTGGCCAGCGCTGCCTGTGTAGCACCACATTCCTCTCTGGGACTTGTCAGGCTGGTAGATAAGTAAAATAATTTTTTTTAGAGCACTTTGTTCTGTCTTCGATTGGTTTTTGGTTTTTTTTTTTTCCCTTTTTCTTCTTCCATGTTCTCCTCCTTCTCTTTTTTTTTTTTCTTTTTGCCTGTTCTGTCATCCCTTGGGTGCACAGGAAAAAGTTCCAAAGCTGTCCCTGTTGGCTTTAGGCAGTGTCCTGTATTGGCGCAGTAAGATACATTGGTCTAAACCAGCCTCTCTAGCTGTCAGTGCTGGTACAGTTTGCAAAGCGGAGGCCACCAGGAGGCATGCAAATTTCTCTCACTTGCCTTTCCAAAACAATTGTTCAAAGAACAAGAAAAACCTTGAGTATGAAAACAGCCCAGTCTCCTGAACCATTAGGGCTTAGTTGTAGTGTATCTACTGCCTTATTTGCGGAAGGTTTTAACACTTGACCTGAAAAATCAACAAAAGAATCACCGTCTCCCATCTTAATAAATTAAGTTCTGTCTTCTCTAATCACTTCCTACAAACACACAAAGTCATCTGTTTCCTTTTGGCTTAGATCTTGTATACTGTTTGGAGGAAGAAGGTCTACTTTTGTCAGCACTCCTGTTAAATTTATTTGCTTTTCTAGTTCAAGGAAAAAAGCCTATGACTCTGAAAGTCATCTAATGCTTTTATTTATTTATTTTTCTGTTTGATTGATATCTCTTTGTTCTGAGCTCATACAAAACTGACCACAACTACAGTAAAAGTGCCTCTGTTAAAACACTTCCAGAATACCCACGTATTCCCCTCCCGTGCTCATCTTGCATGGGAAGAAACTTGACCTTAGATGAAGGTGCATTGAATCAGAAGTGCTCTGTCAGAAATCTTTGTGGCTGATAAGTCCAGAGTGTGACGATTATTCAGACAAATTTGCTGCATGTAACTCTGCTTCTTAAGTTACAAGCATGGATTCTCAAGCTAAGATGGAAATAGGGCAGCTGATTCACACTTAAGGTCTTCACTTCCCTTTGTATCTTAGAAACCTTTCATCCAGCTTGGTGGGCAGAGGGAGTCACTTGGAGAAGCAGAAGTGTCACCCTTATCATCAGTGCCAACATATGCAAATAGATACGGTTTACAGAGGTTCATAATTGTCCATTGTTTTTTTCTAGCAAAATTAAGAAAACACGCTGTAACAAATGATGTTGATGATCATTCTTCCAAATAATTTGTGTAAAATCTGTAGATACACTTGTGTCTGCGAACGTATATGTATACATGTATTTATTTATTTAATGTTTCATAGGCCATGAAGATTTATTGTCCTAGGTAGTAAATATTGACCTTGGATTTATCTCAGTCACTGTTTACCTCTTAGGCCAATAAATCTTGGGGTTCACCTTAACAGAAGTCAATATCTGCTTAGTGTTCAGCTCCATCATTAATATAAATATTTTAGTGACCTTTGCATGTATTAGTCTATTTTTTAAAGTCAACTTAATGTTACAAATCCTATGGTAGTTTATTTTTCAGATCTGTTTATTCATTTAAGATTTTTTTTAATAACCTGATATTATTGTGGAGGTGTTGCAGAAAGTGTGCAGTCCGTTTTTTGAGGAGAATCTCAGGAATGTGAGTGCAAGTTGTGGTTTGAAATGGAGAGGGAGGTGGCCTGTAGTACTTGTGTGTATTTGTGTGGCTCACCATGTATTTACCTACTACCAGGGTATAAGCATTGCTTTGAGAGCTGTCTCTTTTCTGGTCTTTTTTCAAGCCATTAATTGTATGAGCAAATCTTTCCAAGATCACATGTTTGCTTTTCTGTATCTGTCACTGAGTTTAGGGTTAGCAGGGACCTTTCGACCACCTAATCTGACCTTATCTCCTGCCATCCCATCTTTATCTCCTCTATTTAAGAAACACTTTTTGCCTCCTTCCTCCTCCTTTCTTTTGGCCCTCACCAAGATGAAATTTCTCTACAGTGTTCCTACTAAATTGCATTTGATTTAGAATGATAACATCTCAGTCTGGATTCAAACTGAAGTGTTCCAAAGTCTGGAGTGTTGCTTTGTGAGTTTCTGAAGGCTGTCACCCCTGGCCATGCACAGACATTGCCCTTTCCTGCCTGTGTACTTAAGACATAAGCATTGTGTCTAAGTGTTATCTCAAGGCATTCAGCCATGGGTGAGGTCCCTCCTGATGCCCTCCCTCTAAGAAGTGAGATGCAAAATGGGGTTTAAACACCTATGACCTTCTTCTACCTCTTCTGGCCACAGGAACATGTAAAGGAAGCATCTGATGTGGGTCGACAAGTTGTGAAGCTCTCTGTTTAAAATAAAGCAGCGTGAAGGATCCAGGGCAGTTACTTAATTCAGGCACTAAGCTTGAAATTTTCCTTGTTATTATTATTATTCCACTACAAAGCACATACATAATACTCATGATTACAAGCCACTTCACCAGCGCAGATAAGAGAGATGTTCTTCATCCCAGAGCATTCTCACTCCCAAATCTCTCATCTGCCATCCCCTTTTCGTTAAATTACTCCTTTTATTTCGAGTGCTGACTGCTCACATGGATAAAAGCTTGCAAGGTTAAACCCTTTGTGAGCCTATAGAGAGTGTTCTGTGAACATGGAGAGGTTTCTATTATTTGTTATAAAGGTGCTGTTGCGATAAATGGTTTAAAAACATGCTGTGGAGAATTCTGATCCCTGTCACATGAAACAGCATAAATGTCAGAGCAGGGATTTATATGAATATTCCTTGAAGAGAAGCAAAGGCAAGGAATTAGTTGTTCTCTTGTCCTTTTTATTCCCTTTAATTGGATTTATTTTAAGTGGGCTTTAGTATAGAAATTTCTTCTTCATTTCTGTATTGTATTATGGAATTTCATATCAACACCAATGAAGCCTGCTTGCCCTACATTAAAAATATATTCAAACCAGTGGAGATACATTTCTTAAACAGCAAAATATTCTGGTTTTTTGAACTACTTTTTAGACTTAACCTAAATCAGTTTGCAGCTTACATATAGAGTATTTTAAAGTGCTGGTGGTGGAGCAGTTCACAGCAGTGTACCCAGCCAGGATTCAAGATTTGGAACAATTATACTTGCTGATACATCGAGCCTTTGAGAGAAGAAACTCTGAAGCATTCTTTTGGGTTTTGGTTGTTTTTTTCAGAGGGATCTGTATGCTACAGGCCATATCATAGCTGGTTTATGCGCAAGACCTGATAGAGCAAGTACAGCGCTTGGCTGGTTTTCGGTGCATGCCTCAAAGTCAAACTGAAGAGCAGCTTACTGTTGTCAACATTTGATTCATAGAGTTGTGTAAATGGGCAAAAAATTCCTTTCTGTCATGCCAGAGGCCAAATTAAACAGAAATCTGTAAACTGGGTGGGTTATTTAGTTGGGAGGAAGCAACATGAGTCGTGTGATAATGTACTCCTGCAAGGTTTTTTTGCAATTTGTTTCAAGGCTGAGTTTATCCTAGTTTATTTTATGCCATAAAATGTAATTCTTCCTGCTTAAAAATGATACCGGTGTGAAAGCAAACACAGGGTTAGCAAAGCCAAGCAAAAGGTGTTTGAAGGTTTGGACTAAGAGCGAATGCAAATGTCTGTGTTAATACTGATCCACCAGCCTGCCCGACGAATTCTTCATGTTCCCTTTCAATCAGGCATTTAAAAAATGTACAGCAGATATGCAGGAAGGCATACACAACACTGCTTTTTCCCCTCTCCCATCCCAGCAATGCTAATGAAAGCCCAACATAGCTGAGATTTTCAGATTTGCTATCACTGTGGAAAGATAAAAGTAGACCCGTGAACATTACAGTGCAGAATTTAACACTGGGCACTCTTGATTTTTTTTGTTGCAGCAGAATACAGAAAAAAGAGATTAGGGCCATGTTTGCTAGACAGCTTTTTAAACCCCAGCAAACTGCTGGGAATTAGTACTGTGAGGTTGGAAATAGCAGGTGTTGTTACCAGTATTGCTGGATGTCTTCAAGGTGGCTTTGACGTACATCTTACTGGTTAGTGAAGTCTGAGAAAGAAAATATTAAGAAAGATGGAACAAAGTAATGTAACTACATCTGAATTTATTTACATAGATATGAAGAAAGCGTGCCCTTAGGCCTGTGTTTGTGCATCTATAGATTTGAACGTGTCTTCGCGCTTAAAAAGGCTTCCTTTCCTTCAAACCCCTACAAATAGAGATCAATGAAGAAAAAGTGTACCTGTCATCTGATCTAATTGACCTCTGGTTTTGTCGTCTTTGAATTAGTGGAGCTGTAAAAAAATGAAGTTGCTTGATTGTGAAAGTTCTCTAAAAAGCGCCTGCAAAAGAAGTATTTATTGTCTTGGGAAATTTTATCTCTAGTTCGTTTTATTGTAAAAGATTCTATCTCAGAAATGCTGTGAATCAGAGATGAAGGGGAGTAATGATGAACTTAAGGAAAACATAAGGAAAATGTGTGGGTGTATGAGTTTGCACATGTCTGTAAGCTATAATAGATATGCAAATAGAAAAGCAAGTGCTTGTGGACATGTGGTTTTGTGTCAGCTTTGAATTTTATTCATTAGCTCTTTAACACTAGATTTACACACTTTTAAAAACCCATTCTGACTCATTCTAGAGAACCTTTATCAGCTGTTTTATAATGATTTCATTTACTGATGCAATTATAAACGAAATTGAATCCTATCCATTAACACAGGTTAAAGTGTTTTTATTATACGCAGCTGTTTGATATCTCCAGGTGTAGGAGCACACAACAAGGATGGAAATTAATTAAGCAAGATGTGGGAGATGGTTGCAGCCGTATGTTATGTGCTTGTCAGCCAGAGGAGATGCATGTCAAACACTGCTTGATTAGTTGCAGCATGCGTTCCTCTGCCTCGCAGCCGGCGTGCCGCTGAGTGGCTTGGGAACCTCAGTTCTGCAGGGCCTTGGCTTCAATCTCTAATCACTTCCGAGCTTTCCCAGTGGTACTACATATTGATTATCAATTATACAGAATTACCCTAGGAGTTTCATGATGTACAAAACTATTTTGCATCGACATGATTAAAAAACCCTCTAAATGTGTTTATATTGAGCACCTTGTCGGTCTTCAGCGTCATCTTATTCTTTAGCATTGAAACCTTTAGTGTTCTTGCAGTATCCTGGTCTTTCTGCTAATGGCAAGGACAACCAGGCATAGGAGGGAAAAGATTTTAACCTAATACCTGATAATTCTTATCTATTTTTGTGCTGATATAGTTGCCAGGCACAGGTGCACGTCTTGTGGCACTCAAGCCTTTCTTCTAGGTGCAGGAGCTGTAGTCATAAAAATAGCATGTAGAAGCAGTAAGTATATGGTTTGAAGAAGCAATCATAATTATCAAATACACTTAATTTTCCCCTATTTATAGAAAACTGCTAGAAGTGATTCTTGCACAGAGGGGGGAAAAAAAAGTAAAATTGAAGGAAAATAATGAAAATAGATGAATATTGTGTTCACTTCCAAGTTCAATGACCACAACAGTTTGCTTGTAAATATGCTCTGAATAGAAAAATTGGGTGAATTGTTAGAATAAAATTTTCTCTGACAGCAGCTTTCTAATCATAGGAATGCAAGAAAACAGAAACATATATAATTTCATTTTCATGAAAGAATGTCCTCTGAATGTCAGAACAAAAAATGTATTACTGGAGTTATTTCACTGCACAATGTGAATGGTAAGGCAAGGTACATGGCATGGTTTAGTTCATATTTACTTATGTACATATGAAATACTCTCTATTATATTTCATTATTTAAAATCATAGAATCATAGAATAGTTAGGGTTGGAAAGGACCTTAATAATGTCCTATATCTCTATATAGGAATATCACTAGGGATATATATCCTATGCCCATATGATGAGGAACATCTCCTCCATTATATACCCTGAATGATTGCATAATAGTGCATTTATAACTGCACCCCCCTGGGAGTTCTTTAAATCTCAGCATATATTATTATATTTTCAAAGAACTTCAACTGTAGTAGTCATGAAAGTGGGACAGGGTGACCAGTGATCTGTATCAGTGCCAGGTACCAAGGACCTGATTACTAAAGTAAGTAGTAGGAGTAGTGCGTAGTGACTCTCTAGCTTCCTTGGAATAGTCCAGAAGAGGGAGCTTGAAATTAAAGAGTGAGAAGATTTAAAGGTACCAGAAGGAATAAATTGTTCAAATATGGGAACTTTGTTATAGTCACCCTTTGTCACTGGTGAATTTGCTTCCTATTAATAACAACAGAGTTTTGGGATCATAATTATTCTTGTGGTGCTGTGTTTCTGTCCCACCAGAAGCAATTTTCTTTTGGGTGTTGAGTTACAATACTTATTTTTTTCAGCATGGCATTTGCATTTGCTTTTCCATAATGGACTTTTCCATAATGTTTGAGAAAATGACAAGTGTGTGGAAAATTTAAATCGTATATAGTCATCTGTGACTGGGCCATCATTCTCTTCAGTCAGCTCAAATACACCGACCTCATTTCGGTGATGCCGGGAATGAATTTGGCTCACTTTGTCTGAAGTACATAGTTTGTCGTTGCCTAAGTGTTTCCCTGAGTCACTTCTACAAGCCAATTCGTACCTATAATGACTTTGACTTCATTACAGTGCCCTTCTGTGCTTCTAATAATAATGTACTTGGAGCTTTCTCAAAGTAAAAGCTTCAGTGGAGTATGCTTGCGCAATGCTGTGTTCTTATAGTATATAACCTCCATAAATGTCTCTATATTGAATTAGAGTCCAGTACCTGCTGGCTAAGGAAAATGTTCCTCATCACTATACTTACTAAACCAGAAAGAAGGCTATGCAGTCTAGTATATGTGTTTCTCTGTGTGTGTATATCTATTTGTACATCATAACTAAGTAGGAAGTGTATTTTATTGACCCAGGTTTCTGGGTTTTTGGTTTCTGTTGTTGCTGTTGTTTGCTTGGGGTTTTTTTGTTTGTTTTCCTTTTGGCATTTAATTTTCCCCCCATTTTGAATCTTAGTTCCAGGCTGAAAATCTAGAGGATGCTCACACAGAGGAAACAAACTAACAAATATGATGAAGTTCAACTTGAATATCGTTTTCAACAACGCTTTATTTTGATTTTAACCTTCTATTAAGAAACTTAATTTTGAAGTCATTTCATAGTGAAAAGTAGATTCTCTGAAGATATCACAGTAGGACATTTAGATGTTTTGAAACTTTTAAAATGTTTTAAATGGAAATGACATCAGCTCTTTTCCACAGGAATATTCAGTTTCAACAGACTGCTGTTTTCCCCCCAGAAAACATGTTACCCAATTTCTAATCAAGGCCTCCTGATATGCACAGACTGTGCTTATGAGTGGTGGTTATTAGTGATGTGAAGTTGGGACAGAGTCCCGTTGCAGTTATTCATGCAGAAGCCCACAGATATTCCAGCATCAGTGCACAGAGAGCATATTTTCCATGCATTATGCATGGGATTTCCTCCAGCTGGCCTCCTGACTCACACTCCACTGCCTCCCTCATGTCTGCGGCTCAGCACAGCACTGACCACCTCATCTCTCTCATTGGGACAAGCTTGGTCCCAAACCCTGGGCTCCCAGCAGGTGGAAGGGACTTCCAGACATCCCTATTGCGACCTCCTGCTCAAAGCAAGTCTGGTTAGAGTTGGCAGCTCTAGCGAAGAGGCTTGCCCAGTTAAGTTTTGAAACAGTACCCTTCCCTGGGCCCCTCTTCCAGGGCTTGACCACCCTCATAGTGAGTTTTTTCTTTCTCTTTCTATCAGGTGGTAATTTCTTCTGTTCCCATTTGTGTCTGTTGCCTTGTGTCCTTCTGCTGTGCATTTCTAAGAAAAATCTGGCTCTGTCTGCCCTACACCCTCCCATTAAGCATCTGTAGTCAGCAGCAAGATCTCCCCAATTGTCTTTTTGTAAGAGAATAAACAGTTCTTCCACCTTCTCTTCATCTGCTGTATGCCCCAGGCTGTGGACCATTTTGGTGGCCACTGTGGACTTGCTCCAGTTTGTTAGTGTCTGTTTTGTATGGGGGAGCCCCAAACTGGACACAGTCCTCTAGTCTTGTCTTACAGTAGCTAAACAGAGGGAAATAATTCCTTCAACCTGTTGGTTACACTCCTTTTGGTACAGCCCAGTGTGCTATTGTCCTTGAACTGCAAACTATGAAAACCTATGAAACTGGTCTGCTGTGAAAGGCTTTGGAGAGCTGCCCTGTGTTCAGCTGGATCTGCTAGAAGGGATGCTGTGTGACTGCAACCTGGCGTTAGACACAATGTGGTATGTGGCTTAACGTGTGCATTGTGTAAGGGTCTTCTTGATCTCCCAGCATCTATCATATGCCTTGCCACAGGGCTTCTTATGCAAACAGACTGGTGGGTCCGGAACTGGGATTAGTTGAAGGAAGCATGGTCTTCCCTCAACCTTGTGAAAAGCTAGGTAGAGTTGATAGTAAGTTGCATTTCCATGCTTGGACAAGCATGGTACAACCAAGGTCTTGGCAGCATGACTTCAGTGACATGAACGAAAGGAGGGCAAGACAAAAGCAGTGGGGGAGAGAGTGTGGGATTAGACCTTGTCATTCTTGAGCCAAAAGGCTTAGTCCCTTTTCTTATCTCTTACTGCAGTAGGCAATGGCGGATGGTTTTCCAGATGAAGATACCTGCAGAAACTCTTTCATGAACATGTAGATGCATAAAGTTTGTAAATTGAATTGATGCTCTGCTTTATAAAGTTGCATTCAGTTCATTTGACACAATAATTAGTACTATAAAAGGACTTCATAGAACAGTAAAAATGGAAATACTTCACAGAAATAGAAGATGACAGTATTTTATTTCTTTCTGTTTCACGTGTCTGTTAGTTATGTGAACTTGTGACTTAATAAATGTTATGGAATTAGACATGGACTTTAATGTTAACCTGCCTTTTACAATGTCTTCTCACGTCTGATTTCAAACACTTTTATGGTCATTATAATAAAATTCATGCATGTTTTAATTGTAATAAAAACAAAACATTGCTCATTATAATGAAGCAATTAAGTATTCTCAATTGCTAATAGCTTTGTATGTTGCTATAATTCATTTGTTGATGACCTAACAGGAAAAGAAATTAACAGGAGTAGATGGGTAATGTTTTTTTTAAGTCTTCATTACTGACTCTATTAGGTACATGCCTGTGACACCACATACTCGATTATAGCAATTTTAAGCTCGGGGCTGTTAATTTTAAATTCCTCTATAAAGGAGTCTTATTTTACCTGGGTGCATTGTTTTTATTCTCAGTAGTCAGTAAATAATAATAATAGTTTCTGAGTGATTTCAGTATTGTACAGCAGCAAGGACATGCAGTGTTCCTAGGAACAGGCAGTATGGATTGAAGCCTTATACTTACATATGGCATCGACTGTTGCATTTTGTTCAGTGGTCAAGTATTGAATTTATTCCTTCATTACACAGAAGGTTTAAATTTTGTGCTGTTAATCCTTACAGGGCAGCAGAAGCGGTTGCTAAAATGATTGCTAGAAAGTTGTTATCTTTTTAGGAAATGAATCATAAGAAACTCTTAGATACAGACAAGAAGAGAACCCCCAACTTTAGAATTTTTAAAATAATACCCAGATAATAAGAGCTACAGCTAAAGAAAAGTGGAGTTCCTATCAACTCTGTTTACTAAACTGTAAAGGTATGTAAGTAGGAAAGGTTTAAAATGCGGGAATCCTCCTGCTAGGGCAGTCGCAATCCGAGAAAATGTGTGTCTTCTGTTGAATTATGCCAGAGTAGCTGCATATCTTTTAAAGCTATTCTCAACAATACAGGCTTTGCTTTGTTTTGCTAGAGAGATAGCAAAGGAAGAAATAACTCTGTGTAGTGCACACACTGAAGGCTTTCTGAGTCTGCCTGCGCAATGACATTGTTCTGATTGAACTCTTGACAAATTATAACCTGCAGGTATAACGAGGATTTTCCATTTTTGCCTAGCACGTATACATTTTGTCTCTTCCATTTTTCCTTTCCTGCAATGCATTCAGCAGAGCAAGGGCTGGAAAGAAATCTGATTGTGAAACTGATAAATTGTCTTACATAGTTTCCCTATTTTGGCCATTGCCATGGTCTGGTTCTGAAAGTGCTTGGAATCCTCCTTCTCTCGCTTTGTTTTAACAAGCTCATTCTCGGTTGCCCATTGCCAGTGCTGTATTACCTATGGTGCACATTATTTTTTTTTTCTATCTCGTATTCTGTGTCGACTGTAAGCAGGTGTAAAAGCAGATGATGTGATTTATTTTTATCACTCGTTCTCGTGAGAAAGGGAACCCCTTGGCCCTGGCCTCTCTACTGGCTTCCTCGTAGCACAGGCATTTGCATCTTGGCAAAAGGGGTCTATAAAATGCTACTGAATTAAGTCAACAGAGTGTTTCATCATGTTTATTTTGCAATCACTGTGATTGACTCTTTGCTGATCTAAATGGCTGCAGTCTCATTTATTCCAATGGAGTTTCCTTTCTTTGCATGAAAAGGGAATTGGCTCAACCCAGAGAGGTGGCCAGAATCATGACAGATGACAGGCAACAGCAGATCAGCCCCTGTGATTTCAGGTCTGATCACAGTTGTTTGCAATTCTCCTGTACACTTATGGAAGACACTTTATGTGTTAAAACTTGCTTCAAGCCTTCGATATCTTTGACCTTTTAAAAAAAGTCTCTTTTAAATTTTGATATTCCCTAAGAAGACAGATGGCATTTTTTTGATTGAATTGATAGAGATTTCATGTCTAAACACATTTCTTGGTTTCATTTTGTTGGACTAGTTAACTGCTGTCTGTATGTTCTGTGCTGCTCAATCTTTTCTTCTAATTTGGTTTTGGATGATGCTATCAAAAGGTTACAAAGAATTAAGTATGCAGAAATCCCCTTGGAAAACATTAGTAATGTCCTGGTAGTGTTTCCCTTTGGATCCAAATTCAGGTACCTGCAGTCCCACATATAGTTACACTTCCAAGCCAAAAATTGCCCCTGATACCTTCCAATTGGAATAAATGTTTGATTCCAAGTACCCTGAGTAACCAGGTAAGGTAGGGAAGCTGTGAAAAAATTGCAAAGCCTCTAAAGCTTTGGCTCTAGAGAGGCTGAGAAAGAGCCCTCCAAGTACTGGTGCTGTGCCTACCACATGCTAGGTGCAGTGCATCTGTCTTGGTTGCAGTCTCATGAAACAACAGCTGAAATACCAGAACTGGTGCGCTGTTTTCTTCTTCTTCCATTACCTGAGGAAGTCATCTGGAAACAGGGCAAATGCTGCATTTTCAATAAAATAAGGAAATCCCTCTGAGCAGTTCTCATTTACAGTGCAATCATAAAACCCCTGGCAAAACCCCAAACCATTCCCATACCAATTCAGTGCACAGCACTGCTAGAATGGTCAGTGTCAGCAGTGAAATAGCTGGTGCAGGGACAGGAGACAGAGGCTGCTGTGTTCTTGGTGCTGCAGCTTGGACAGATGATGAAGTCATGGTAGTTCAACATTTGGTGAAGGCTTAACTACTGATTTTCTGGCTTTCTGTTTATGCTGGAATAAAACCTTGAGGAAAAAAAAATGTTTGAAAGAAATTTTGGTTGTTAGGAATGTGTATGTGTGTGTTGGGCCCTAATTATTTAGCAAAACCTTCAAACCCAAGAAGTACAACTGCCTGCTTTTGCAGAGCTGTAGGAGAACATAGCTACAGTCTTTCTTTGCTTGGCGGTGAGATGGTTGCAGCAGTGTATTTGTAAGGGCTTCTTCTTACTATAATGGTCAGAGAATGATTTTGAATGTTTTATAAACAGGCGCATGGCACAGAAAAAAACCAACAGGACATGTTTTTTACTTTGGCCATATTGTTTCTGCCTTTAGCAGGTGCCACTACTTAGCTTATTCAGTATTTAAAGCTTGTATTCTCTACATAGTACAGACCTAAGAGACATGGCTGAAACTGCATATGGAGCATCAGACATTTATTGGGGAGGTGGAAATACATCTGATTATTGTAGTTTCAGAGTTTGGCTTGGGTCAGGAACAAGTTTTCTAAATTTTCAAAGTATTTTGGTATACTGATCTTTGTGACATTCTTGTGTTTATTTCAGACACTGAGGATAAAGGCAGTAAGAAAAATTTCCAGATTTTATGCTTAGTCTGAGTGAAGTCAAAAGCCAGATTTCATATAGGGATATCAAGCATTTGGCACTTTAGGAGATGATAATTTCTAGAAGGGTGGTTTTCTTTGGTGATATTCTGAATGGCCCAGTTCTTGGCTGCCAGACTTGTAGGTTGAGAAACTGCCTGCTGATCCATATCAACTGAGGTCTAAGTCCCATTTAGTGAATCTCAAATTGAGCATCCAAAAGCAGAAACATTCTGACTTATAATCACTGGGAGAGATCTTGGCCTAACCATGTCAATTAAGAACGGTAGGTCCCTAGTAGAAAAGAAACTTGACAGTGTGTTTCCAGTGACAGCCATGATATTATTGGTCATTCATATTATGGAATCATAGAATCAACCAGGTTGGAAAAGACCTTTAAAATCATCAAGTACAGCCATTCCCCAGCACTGCCAAGACCACCACTAACCCATGGCACTGAGGGCCTCATCTACATGGTGTGTGAACACTTCAGGGATGGCAACTCCAGCACTGCCTTGGGCAGCCTGTTCCAATGCCTGAGCAACCTTTGGGGAAGGAATTGTTCCTCATCTCCCTGTAAACCTCCCCTGGTGCATCTTGAGGCCATTTCCTCTTGTCCTGTCCCTTGTTCCTTGGGAGCAGAGACCATTTATCAAAGATATGCCCTTGTTTCACTTTGGAGATGTAAATTAACATCGCTGTGACTTCAGGTACCTTGTGTGTCTGTGTGTTCATATTTTAGACTAATGTTTGATGATATGTCCTTCAAAGGTCTCATTAAAGTCTTGGTCTAATAAGATTAAGACTGCTAAAGCACAACATATATGGAGTGCTAGAATATTTACGCTAATATTCTGCTACACTGCTACACAGCAGAAAATCAGTGTAAAAGTGCTGTTGCAGCTAATAGACTTCAGCTTCAATACACTGTCAGCTGGAAGTTGTAGTCAATGAGTTTTAAAGAGGCTTTTTTTGATAAAACTAAAGGGTGTTGTAGAAGTGAAATGTGAACATTTTGGAGAAGGGTGCAGTGATATACATAATTTATTGGGCACTGTTTGTACAGTCAATTGTTGAGTTATAAATAAAATACAGCCTTAGAACAAAGGTGAAAGGGTAGAACTGTGGGCAGTTATTTCCTCTGTATTTCTATTAAAAAAAAAAAAAAAGAAAAGGTTTTCAAGTTTGTTCAGTGACATTTTGGTTTCGTTATTGATATGCACAGTGTTGTGTCTATTTTTGGATGTATCGCATTGAAGACTTTCTTCTCTGCCATGCAGAGTGCTTTATCCTCCAAGAAAATCTTCTGCAGGCTGCAGGACTGTTCTTGAAGTTCAGTAAGATGCCAAGGCACAGCCAAGGGGAAACCACGGGGAGGCAAATGAGCCTCTGCATACTGAATTTCCAGGTCCAAGAGCTACTGAAGAACAAACAGCTTGACTTGTCTCCTCAACAGAAGGTCTTTTGGTGTCTTGTTCCAGTTCATCACCTACCATCATGGTAGCTTCCCCCATCCCACCTGAAGCTCAGCTCCCATTTCTTTTAGGTTGAGGGCACTGAGGGCTGGTACAGAGAGCAGCTCCACAGCCTGCACTGGACAGATGCTTCCTGCCAACAGAGAAATCCCTTGAACTGGAGAAATGTTGAACCCATTTAAGATCATTAAAAATGAGTTTAGTGGATTTAAGAATACAGTCTGTATACTCTTCAGAATAATTATAGGTCTTTGCATCTGTGCTAAGAATGAGGTGAGAAAGAGGTTTCTTCTCAGAAAGATAGAAGTTCTGAGCAGGCTTTCTGTCCATGCTGGAGGTATTTCCTGAATGTGAGTAGGAATAGCACAGGCAGGCCTGATGAAAGAACACAAATTAAATACATAATTTTATTATAGGTCACAGGCTAAGCATGCCTTGCAGGTACTGTGCAGGAGTGGGAAGTGCTTGGTTTGAAATCTCCTCATTCTCCTACGAGTGGTGCTGATGCGGAGCTGCAATACTGAGCAGAATCATTCTGGCTGCTGAAGACGAAAGACATGACCAATTTGAACTTCAGAGTGAAACGTTTCCTAGAACTGAGCCTGAATAAATTCTGGAACAGTTGAACAGGAAATAAGCTAATAATGGGATTTTACAATATGCATTTCCCATATAAGGCATTGAAATGTAGCATGGGTTTGTTTGCTGATCTTCTGGCTATTTTGATGTAAATTGGGCTTCATTGTGATTATGAGTACTTTGCTTCATTCCTGGCTGAAGTGTTTCACCTCGTTGCTGTCATTGGTGGTCCTTGGATGGATCATTCCTACACCAGGCCGGGGAAGAGACTAGTTAACAATTCCTCCTTGTTGCCTTTTGTTTGTGTTGGGGAGCTATTTCCTTCAGCCCTTGAGAGTGATGCATAGGAAGGGGAAGAGAGGTGGGGAGTGCCCGTCTCAGTGCTGTTCATGCTTCTGAAAATAAGTTCCCCCAAATCTGATGTGGGGAAAGGAAGCCCAGGCTCCACGGAGCCTGCTGTCTCCCTCAATAAACAAAGGACTGGATTTGGGCAGTGTGCCCAAAGTGTTGGTGCAGGGTGTGTTCCCGTCCTTACTGCTCTGCCTGGCCTTTTAAGGATATGTGACAGTATGCTGGAGACCACAGTAAGGTGTGTAATTCAGCGATGATTAATGAGCACAAGGCTCTTCTGCAGCTTCAGTGTTTCTGTAGCAGTGATCAAATTCCCTTCTCACAAGTAACTCACTAAGATTTTCAGAGCTTGGCCTCTTCTGCACTGTGAGTACAATCTCTTGCCAGCTCTTATGCTACATTAATTTAGAGCCATCTACCTTTCCAGATGTGCTCTGTATTGTGGAACAGGTTTTGCTTGTAAATGCGAGGCCAGATGTTCAGAAGAGGAGAGCTCCCGTTTAGGCATCTAGCAATTACTGCTGTGACACCAATTGCAGCTGCAAACCTGAAATCTGTCTGCTTGGACAGTAAAATACTCAGGCTGACTAGTTTGTGTAGTGCTGTAAGAAGTGGCCTATACGCATATAATTCAGGAGTTCTTTCAAAATAGAATGCACTGAATCATGGTCTCGCTTAGTTTTAAACCACAGCTTGTGCCTAACTAGTTATTTTGATTTATTGCCAAGCAGGGACTCATTTTCCAGTTACAACTAACATTTTCCTTTTCTATTTTGGCAAAATCTGTTAATGAATGCTAAATGAAACAATGAAGGTCTACTGGCTAGATAAGAAGTATGTCTGATTTATTAATAAATGTTTCTTTTTTTTTCCCAGTGACATATTTGATGCCATGTTCCCTGTCACACACATCGCAGGAGAAACAGTCATACAGCAGGGTAATTCTTCCTCTCATTTTTTTCCTTATATGTTTGCTAAGGTTGTACAGTTCACATCTGTCCATTTGACATTTCACCCTCTTTGTTTAACGGGAAGAATAGCCATATTCTGAAAGCATCCAAGTGTGCAGCTATATCATTAGTTCATGGATGCAGGTCTTTTGCTACATCTGCAGAGGTCTCTTACAAAAACCACACTGGTAGGTCTCTGTTGCAATTAAATGTAGATAAATAGCACTTCAAATTAAAATGTTCATTCCTTAACTGAAGATAGTCAGGAAGTAAACCACAGCTCAGAATGCATAAGGGTGGCACAGGCTAGCTGACAGTAATTAGAGTTAGAAAATATTTTAGGGTTGTTGGGAATATTCAACACCTCATTTTGCTGTATCGTAGTTATCGCACTTGGCAACTTACCTGCATGCCTGCAGCATGTTGTGGAGGACTTCATTACCCTCAGGTTATATTAAAGCCTCTTATGTGTTTACACTGAACGAAGTGTTGAATCAATTGAGAGAGATAAATTAATGCAGTTGAAAGATACTAATAGGAAGAAATTGTAGTGATTTTTTTTATATATGAAGGTAAATAGGCAAGGATGTTTCTCTCTGTAAGTAATCTGGTATACAAACCTGTGCAAATATGTGCAGGATTAAATATGGAGATGGGAAATTATTGATTAATTTAGCAGGCTTTCAGGAAACAATCACTTTCTGTATTCTGCTTCCAGGTGATGAAGGAGACAACTTCTATGTGATTGACCAAGGCGAGGTGGATGTAAGTGAACTCTTACAGTGTAGTATTTATTTTGAAGGTTCAGAATAAAATTGTATGCTTTGGAACACAGCTTGATCTAACCATGTGCTGTGGTTCTGTCTCCTTTCTTCTTGAAATAGATTTCACAGGATTGATTTCATTACTTTGCTTTTGTTAAGTCATTTGTGCATAATTTTATAATTGTCGTGTTTTACATCCTAGCTTATTTGTCCATTCCAAGCAGGAAAATACGGTGTCAAACCCAAGCAAATGACATCTTCAGAACCCTAACCACACCTGGAGGTGTGCAGTCTTTGGCAGAGCAGGCCACCATGCTGGAATGCACCCGAGGGTTCAGATCAACCATAAGGAAAATATTTTCTTTAATCAGTTAGCTTAGCTCATATGTTGTTTGTTTTTTTCCCAAATTGAGATACAGCCTCAGGCAGCGAGTTTCATCTTATAAACCTCCATTTGCTTTTAAAATTAGATCCAAATATATGAACAATGCAGCATATTAATAAAGCAGGGATTATTGTAAGTGTTAGACCACAGGATGCTTACAGGAGTATGCAGTGGTTTAATCAGCAAGTCTTTGAAAAGAAACTTCTTTCAGAACCAGCCTTCCAAAAAATCTATTCACCTCTTATCATTTTTATCCCACATGAAACTCAGCCTTTTGCAGTTTTGCTGCAAGTTCCTAATTTGACTGAATTTTCTACACACATCTTGATGTATCCACAGTTGTTGGATAGGGCAGGCTTGCTCATTAGCAACATTGCTCTTCAGATGCCCAGGTAAGTTTTGTTTGGCAGATTTAAAGAAGAAAGTGATTTGGTTTAAATCCAGGCAGGAGGCATACAGTTATTTTAGTGAAAGTTATTTTTTTTTAGGAGTCTGTGTCAGGAGACCATCTAATTGGTATTGTTGAGAATTGAGAAACCTCACATGCTGCCTCTGCCTCTGGAAGTTGCTCCTCAGGAAATCCGTCTGACTCACTGTTCCTATCAGACATACCTCTCAATAGCAAGCATTGCCACATCCACAGGGCCAGAAAATAAAAGAGCAATATTTATAGAACAGTGCTAAAATTTAGTTTTAAAATAATTGATTAGGGCTCGATACTGAGCTTAATGAGTCCACTGGCTTTGAATCAGACCCACAGGCATATGTTGAAGATACAGATTGATCCTGTTTAAAATTAGTTTGTACTGCCTCAAAACCTTTAAGAAAGCTTTCTTCAGCATTTGGCTTTGGGATAGTGGGGGACTGGATGACATCAGAAAGCAGTCTGCAAAACAGTTGTAATTAATTGCAAAAAATATAATTTTCCATATGCACATATTGCTCTTGCAAAGCAGTGACAAAATGCAGCAAATAAAAGTCCGTGGCTTCTTCAGCTTTGTTCTGCTGTAAAACCATTGCACAAGGTGGTCTGTGCATTTTCTGTAACCGGTGGTTGCCACTGATGGCCAAGGTGGTCATGGCTTGTCAAATGTTGAGAAGGACTTTTTTAGTTACTGTGCTTTCTGTCAGTAACATGGTATCATAGTTCTCTTCCCAGGTATACCCTGGCATTTGCTAAGAAACACCTTTACTGTGTCATGTTAGTTGTATTTCAGAGGTTCTCCGTGGTTTTATGGAAAGTTGAAATCCTTTCATAAATAATCTTGACAATAAATGGCCCAAGAACAGACGGGTAATTTTTTATTGAGGGTTTTTTTGAGTTCCTGAAAGTCTTTTGCAGAATGCTCTTCTATTTCCCGGAACAATTCAGGGATCTGTGAGGCTTCTGAGATAGGATCTGGCATAAAATTTGAAAAGCTGCCACAGTGACTAAATGGCCTCAGAGTCACTGCATTGCAATTCCATGTTGGCTCTTAAGCTGTGTGGAGGTTTTTGAAAATACTATCCCGGACCAAGCAAAGCACTAGTCCTCCTTTAAGCACATGAGCAATTCTGATAATTTCAGTGGGACTCACATTTTGCTAGGCAAAGAGCATAGTGCACAGCTTTGTTTTAATTTATTAGAGTTGAAGACAGAAGGTTTGGGGTTTTTTGTATTCCAAGTAGTTTGCAGTCCTCCAGTCATTTATATATGGTATAAGATACACAATTTTTCTGCCTGGTCTTTGAGACTTGTAGCAGCAGATTTCCTAAGGAGTGAATGAAATAACTGGGTTTCTTTGAGTAGATTTCATAAGCATTCTCAGTCCATGCTCCCCTAATTGCTAAAATCAGCTTATAGCTGCTAGGACAGATCAAAATGGACAGATGTACAATAACATCATCCTGACACTTCTCAGGCACACGTATGAAGAGTTTTCTGACATGACCCATGGGACAAATACGTCCTAACAGGGCTTAAGAGATGTCACTTGGACTGAGCTTATTCCAGGGCCAAACAAAGCTCCTGACCCTCTAAATTTTGCAAAACTCTTATGTGACCAGCTCTCTTGCTGTCCTACTTCAGCATCCCACTTCCTTCATCCTGCTGCACCTTGCCACTCTTCTGGCCATCTCCTCAGCTAGGTGCTCTCCCTAAGGTTTTCTCACATCTTCAGCCAAAACACGTGCTGAATTCCTTTGCAAGATATTGTGGAAGACAAAAGAAATGTCTGCTCATCCAGGACCAAGTTGCAGATACACCCAGGTAGCTACAGAAGTTACTTATATTAACTGCCTTTGCTGGAAAACTACAGTGAGGAAAGCCCATTTTTCCCCCGCAGAGTATATTCTTCGCCAGGGCAGCTAATGCAGGATAACTTGCTCCTGTGTAAGGCAGCAGCTCTCAGACCCCATGGGTGTGCACCACTACACTGTATCTAGTGCTCCCAAGAAAAGAGTTCTTCCATTTTCTGGGCAACAGTGCTAAAATCGTTGTCTGAAGAAAATCCAGACCACGAGTATGTGAGCTGCAGTTCATTTAAGCCTTGCCAGATACTTTTTTGGCATGCTTCCACCCTTCTTCAAGAAAAAAAGCCATTTGGAGAGTAGACAATTGACCCTGGGACTTAAAGCCTCAAGCTTTTTTCTGCCTACTTCAGCTGGTGTTGGCATATGCATGGAGACTGTTAACCCCTGGCCAGACTATCTGCCTTCGTCATTTACCTGATTTTCACAGAAGTGGTAGGTATTCCAGGACTGGTAGATTCAAGGAGCAATGTACTCTGAACACATCATGACTGATAGGCGCCTGGGTTTTCCATACACATGCAAAGATGCACATGAAGGATGTTGCCACCATAAAATTCCCAACCGCTGGAATAAAGTCGTGGCAAAACTGAAGGAAGTAAAACATAATCAATCAAGCAAGCAACCAAAACCAAACAGAAACCACCAACGAAGACAGAATAATTAGATCAGTGTTTGATGTTTTGAGTTTTAAAAAAATGCAACATTTAGAAGTAATTTACTGTTAGAGTTTTGGCATAGGCACCCCAAATAGTAAGTAAGGGCATTCTAATATTTTCCCTCAAAAATAATCTGAGTCAAATTAAAGTGCAATAAAATATTTTTAAATGTATTACATTATCCTCAACATTTTCTTAGGGTATAAATAAACCTCTTTAGCATAGAATAAAGTATCTGTAAGTTTTCTTCTTGGTGTTACTGTGAACAGCTAAGGAAACTTTGGGCAAAGGGAGAAGGGCACAAATTTTCATATGTAAAAGAAAGATTCAGAAATCCATAAGAGGTAGGTCTTGGAGAACCTGGCTTTTTCCTCTCTTGCTGTATACTACAGACCAGGTGTACTTTGTCCAAAGCTGGCGTTGGATGGGAAAGGACATTATAGTGTTGTCAGTCACAGTCTTCCTCATTAGCACTTCAGGGTTAATGAGAATTGTTAACTCATGACCTGTCCCTGCAGATGGGTGAAGTTTATACTAGGTAGATGATGGCATGAGTGTTGTGGTTTAAGTCCGGTCAGCATATCAGCCATGCAGACTTTGCTCACTTCTCCCCCTTTCCTTCCCCTCAGCTCATGGAAGGATGGGGAGGAGAATGGAAAGAATGTAACTCCCACGGGTTGAGATAAGAACAGTCCAGTAACTAAGGTATAACACA
>WYDI02030158.1:107143-150939 GCA_009867235.2 Psittacus erithacus
TTATATAGTGGGCATGACGTGCTGTGGTATGGAATACCTCTTTGGCTAGTTTGGGTCAGGTGTTCTGTCTCTGCTTCTTCCTGGCTTCCCCTCCTCCCTGGCAGAGCATGAGACTCAGAAGGTCCTTGGTCAGACTAAACATTACTAAGCAGCAGCTAGAAACATCAGTGTTACCAGCTCTGTTCCCAGGCCGAAAGTCAAAAACACAGCACTGCACCAGCTACCAAGAAGGAGAAAAAATGACTGCTACTGCTGAACCCAGGACACATGATGTTCAAAGTCTCAGAGGTAAATTGTCTACTGGAAGCTTTTCTGCTCAGACAAGTGTGAATGTATGCCAAAAAGTAGCTGTCAGAGCTTAAATTATAGTTTCCAGTAAAGATGTTGAAAGTACCTGCTAAAGTACGTCTTGCAAAAATCTCTAATCCATATTTCTAAATATAAAAATGACTTCCTGTTTACTATTTTAATCTTATAACCTCACATTTTTTACTTTAAAAAGCACCGTCAACTGCCCTTTTAAAACAGGTGTAGGATTTTTTTAGACTCAACAACTTCCCATTCCATTTAATGTCATAGCAACTTTCTCTACAGTCATTCTCAGGTTTTCTTCTTGTAAAACAACAGCAGCCAAACTATAGTATGGTGAAAATCAATATGAAAACTTTTCAGTATTTTCTCTAACTAGGTTCTGTATTTACTGTATAAATCTGTATGCGGAGCTATACTTGAATATTGTGAACAATAGATAAGATTATCTTTTGATTGTAGGTGAAATCTTCTTGAAGCTGTTGTTCATATATACAAACTATCTAATTTGTGTATACAAAGATGAAAATTGAAAGGTGGTTTATGTGAGAATACTGTTGGATTTTAGAAGTAGATATACTGTATGGTTGGATTTCATAGATTGCTTTTGGTTTAAATTCTCCCAGAATTAATGATCTTTCTAATTTCAGAAGGATGCTTTTTGAAATTTGAAACAGAACCTTTTAAAGTTTGAAGGTTTTCAGCTTGAATTTTCAAGGATTCTCAAGGCAGTCTCCAAGTTCATATATTTATATTTAAGAAAAGCAAATTCATTCTACAAATAAAGCACTGGCTTTATTTGAGAAAACTACCCACATATAAATACCCTTCATGTCTCAGGCTTGCTTATATTTCCAAGAATAAATAAACCTCATCGTCATTTTTGGATAACAAATATTAAGGCTTGACAAGACACAAAGCACAAATTATTAC
Organism: Psittacus erithacus; assembly: GCA_009867235.2. Taxonomy (NCBI): domain Eukaryota; kingdom Metazoa; phylum Chordata; class Aves; order Psittaciformes; family Psittacidae; genus Psittacus; species Psittacus erithacus. The sequence continues at coordinate 108,386 of WYDI02030158.1, forward strand.
AAACAGATCCGAGGGAGGGAATTTAAGATCTGAAAGTTGAAATGCCTGGAACAAATTAGATTGTCCACATAGATCACAAAGTGGCAGCAAAAAGCAAAACAAAACAAACAAGCCCAAAAGCTTAAAGTTAACTTGAAATCAGCAATACAAAATTGAAGGTAAATTCACTGCAATCAAGCTCAGAGATAGATGTTCATATCATACCTTCAAAGTAAGGTGGATATATTACTGCTTCTGGTAAGGTTACTTTCTGCTTCTCTAGACCACACCAAGATGAGTGAGGCCAAGAGGCATTCTTGCTGCATTGAGCATTGTGTGATTCATTGCATTTTCTCTCCCGGTTAGTGCCTATGTATGTCACAGGCCATGAAGAAAGGAACTACTGATGTTCACAGGAGACTTTTCTCATTTGCCTCCCCCCAAAATAATGAAATGAACCAAGTTGTGTGGTTTTCAAGCCCACAAAAATTGCAGGGCTCAGACTACATGCTAGAAAACAATAGAAATCTGAGGTACTTCTGATCTGTGGAAAGAAGGTGGTCCTTATGGCTTGGTCATATTTGGGCATCTGCAGTTTTACATTCTTCTTCAGCTGCACAAAAGAGGAAGGTTCCAGCTCCTACGGAGCTGTGGTCGGCAGGTTAAGTAACAATTAGGAATAGTTCACTTATGTCCTCACCCCTTTCTGAGAGCTCACAAATGCCTAAAACTGCCTGAGCCAAAACGTCAGCCCAGCATTTTCTGGGATAAAGAAGGAGATCATCTGAGCTGCTGCCATATTACATTGGCTTTCATAAGCTGTTCTTAGCCTAAAATTAGCTTTACTTCCCACACCTTACAAACAGAGCTGCTTTCCTTTCTACTTCTTTTTTTCAAACCTCTTTTAAAGGGATTCATAGTGGAGCTGAACTCAAAGGGCAAAATGGCTTTTTAATGTGCCATCCATGCACTTTAACTTCATAATGAAGATAAAAGTTGACTTAGGCCTTTTCAGAGAATGAAGTGCAATGGTTTTGCCCCTAGAAAACAACACTTGCTCTCAAGATGTTTTCTCTTGTAGAGATTCATATTGGAAATGGCATTTTTGTTGAGGGAGTGAATGCTGGGCTCGGAGACTGTCAGATCAGAGATTTGGTTTCACCTCTGAGTCCCTTAAACCTTACACCCTTAGGGTGGAGGAATGGCCATTTGCATAAACTGTTTACAGGAGAGATGTCAGACATGTTTTAGAGAGTCTAGTCAAGTACGACAGCAAAATTAAAGAAGTCTTAGAGCAGTTTAGTAGGAGCCTCTGTCTGTAATGACCATGCAACAGTAAATGTCCATCCTTCACTTGCTCTGCCTTGAGTTTTACCAGTGTAATGACCCTCTCTGGGCTGCAGTCTTATCATGAATACAGCTTTAAAAGAAATGTCACTATATTGTTTAAAAAATACATGTTGGAATAAGTTTATTTCCCCCTTATAATTCAGACCCTTCTGCAGTAAGAAAACCTGTGCTTTTCAAGAAAGGCGCATATAGAAACACGTGTATTTTTGGTGTGCTGAAAAAGAGTCAAGGATGCAATGTCAGCTGACATTCAGGATGTCGTCCAAAACTTACCTGAATTACTAGATTTTGCACATCACCTCCTGACGACAGGAATTACTGTACTGTAGCAAACCCATAGTCCTGCCAGTGAAATCCCTACAGAATGGGGCTATCCCAACTTTCAAATAGGCATCTGGACAATTTTTCAATGTATTAACTGAGTTTTAAATGTTTCATACATTGTCACTATGTTACAAGCCTTTCAGAATCCAGATTTTATTCATCTGTTTCTCCTGCTTGTCTCACAGAAATAGATCCAGGAGCCACAGTATTACCTGCTTTTTTCACCAGAAAAGTGCTTGGGTTTGCCTGGCTTTTTAAAAAGTTCTTTTTTTGCTTTCATTTTTTTCATCATGAGGAGAGTCAAAAGTAGATTCAGTGTTCTGTGAGATTTTCTTTCTGTGATGAGTGTGAAAGTTTGAAAGGAAACGCTGTTATTCTCTTGTGTGGTATTCTCCAATGTGACATTTGTTCTATTGTGGTGAAGAAATGAAGCTATAGCTTTTGTGGCTTTAGTTCTTTCTTGGCAGCCTGCTACCACCTGCCTGTTTGGGATTATTTGTACCCTTAATTTTAGCCCTTTGATCCCCAGATGCTCCAGGAACACCAAGAGCCACAACACTGCCTGGAGTTCAGCAGTGATGCTGATACTGCTTCTTTTCAGCTGATACCCAAGAGGTCTTGTGATCAGCTGCACTGCTCCGTGGCCTCATCCATCTCCTACTGAGGCAGCATTTAATTGACTTCAGTAGAAGCTGGATCAGATCTTAATTGAAAATTGCTAAGATAAATTGGGATTGATTCCAGCTGTAGTTTGTAATACACCTTTTCATCATAAAATGAAGATAGAAGTAAAATTATTACTGACAGTTTGTTGAATTTTTACCCCAATTCATTTAGTTTGGTCACTGTCTTTTCTCATGCCGAGCTTGAACACAGCTCTAATTTGTGTATGTTTTAAGGTGCTAGTCTGTTACTCAGTAATTGGTAATAGGTTTCTGCTTAGGATGAGAATACCTGTGTGTTTTCTTCACAGTATTTTCTTCACAGGGCTTCCAAACAAATGAAAACCATTCTGGTTGATTTCTGCTGTTGTCAGTCTGTAACAGATTGGGATATATTCTGCACTGGGTAAATGCACACAGCTCTTCCCACTCTCTAAACTCACAGACACATTAACAGAATGAAGAGGTTTTATTGTGTAGGTTTATAACAGCAAGCCTACAAGCAAACTGCAGAATACGCAATCCATGCCAGTCTTTGAATACACTATTATGGCTCATGAGCTGTACTGTCCATGAATAGTGAGGAAAATGCAGCCCAGTGGAAGGCACCAGCATGAGTCTCCCTTTCTCCAGTGAAGGTGTTACATAGTGCTGAAGTATAGCAATTCTTCTCAAATTAGACATCATCCTGGAAAAAGAGTGATAGTGGTATTGATCCAGAGCGTGTTTTGAGAGGATATGTTATCTATATAGGCTGTGGGTCAGATACTGCTTCATAAATTTTGTTGAGCTGATGTTAAAGACAGAGGGTAATTTTATATATAGCTTCTCAAGTCCAAAGCACTTCATAGTTTTCACTAAGGTAGAAAGAGATCTCAATCATTATATTTAAATTATTATTGGAGGCTTAGGGAAGACAAAAATGTTCCTTTTCAAAAGATATTTCCCTGATTTAACTGTTTTACATTTCATGGCCGTGGTGCTTTTCAGCAAACCTCGTTACATATATCAACAAATCTCCTTCCTTTCAAGTTTGACAGTGTTAATAAAAAGCCAAAGTTGTGACAGTTCTACATGCTGACTGTCTGAGCCTTGAACACAAGAGGGAAAACATGATGCCAGTTAACCATGGGAGCTGAAAACTGAGAGAATAAATACAGTCATTGTACTGAAGCAAGACAACTTGAAATTCTGTCCACAAAGAAGGTTATTGCTCTCTTTGGGGACTAACTGTGGAAACTGTTACACTCTTGTTTTCCTTCTGCGTCTCCAGCATTGACGATTAGAAAGGAAATTACTAATTGCTTTTTAGGTAACTGGCAGTAGGAGGAAAACTGCAAGTCCCCAAACTTGTCTTGTGCCATGGTAGGTTTATGTCAACGGAGAGTGGGTCACGAGCATCGGAGAAGGAGGCAGCTTCGGGGAGCTGGCATTGATCTATGGAACACCCCGGGCTGCCACTGTCAAGGCCAAGACAGATCTCAAGCTCTGGGGCATCGACAGAGACAGCTACAGACGCATTTTAATGGTAAGTTTATGGAGAAAGACTTGTTTATGGAGTTTATATTTTTTACTTTCTTTTGTAGTGCCAGCACTTCTGTCCTGTGTTCAGAGTACATTGATGATAGAAGGTTGTGTAGTGTGTGTTCCTACATAAAAGAGAGAGGACATGACAATAACATTGGGTAATTAAGTGAACTGAAGGAAAAGGGGACAAGATTCAGCAGAAAGACGCTGAGTCAGAAATGCAGTTGAGTAACATTATATGTAACTACTATACATGAATGAAAACCTCAGGAGGCCTCTGTTACCCGCTGAAGCTGTGCAAATCTTCTCATTATCATGAACCTCAAAATGTTTTTCAGCCCTACCACTTGCTTTTGAAGTCTTTGTCTGAACTTGTATTATACTCTTCAAGGCAGGCAATACAAGGTAGATACATCTCTCCTATAGAAAAGTCTTGGTTGGATTGTGCCCTCCATCTGCATTAGCCAGTACACACCATGTGTATCATAGGATGGTAGCTGCTAATGATTCATTGCTGTGCTCCTTTCAAACTCCCTCATCTCTGCAGCAAAGCTCAACAGACCTTCTGGGCACCTGGGGTGTGCTCTGGGTTATAGATTTGTTGTTGGTTCTTGAGTTGTTAGTTTATAATGGAAACTTTGTCAGATAATTAACTTTAGAAACATCATAACATATTTAATGAGTTTACTTCGAATGTCCATGTGCATATCTTCCTTCTCCATAAAATAGTCCTTTCATTTTGATAATTAACAGACGTAACTCTGTGTAAAGCTTCTTTCTCAATAGGACTTGTCTCCAAAAGCTGCATTGTTTCGTTCTGATCTGAAGGAAGTTACACTGCTCTGAGAAAGATAAAGGAGTGTGCATTTTGAAATCATCTGTATTTCTAGTGGATATCATGGATAACAGAAACAGCAGAAGAATTGAGTAGATTTTACACTTAAATGATTAGTTCTTAAGCAAGAGTGTAGGAGTGACCTTTATGCTGTGTGATAACTGCTGGATGTCTGTATGAAGCATTGCTGGTTTTCACTCTTTATTTCATAGGTTGAGTTCTGTATCACATAAATAAACATCACACTGACATATAGGAGAGTAAGTTGGATTGATTTTACTTCATCCCAAAATATTCAGGCTGATTGCTCCAAGACAAAATACAGCAAATTGTACTGTCTTCTCTCTTGTAGATAAGCAGGATGAATAGTTTTGAATGCTTCCCAGTGCAGGGAAGCAGGCAGTAGTAACTGAGACCTTTCTGCAAGGTATTTCTTAAACAGAGAGTATGAGAATTTCCTAACAGCCTTAAGAGACACACTCAGCTTATTTGTCCTATGTCCTGCACAGATGCAGTGGAGGGGTGTCTGGAATAACTAGTCTGATGAATGAACCTGCATGCTGCAAGGAAGAAATTCAAGGTATAAAAGAGAAGGAATGTAGGAGCAATAAATGTTGGGGCAAGCCACATACTCCTTGTTTTTTTAAGCATAGCTTTTTACAGCTGCCTGTAACTTTGCTACTAAAGAATTGAAGGACAGATTCACAGCCATCATAGCCTAGAGGTAATTTTAGTTTTAAGCGTTGATGAAAATAGTGGCACCTAACATCATGCAACACTGGGAGCTTTCAGGTTTGGTCATGTGTCCATTACCATCTGATAGCAGCCTTCAGAAGATGAATATTTGACGCAGAGATGGTATATTACTAAAAAGGCTTAAAGTCCCAAGTGGAAAAGACTGGGTTTTTACTGCTAGCTTTACCTATGCATGCAACTTGAATATTATGGATATACTTCTGTTTCATTCTAGTGCAGTGCTAAGTGCTTTTCAAATTAATTTACATATTCTCTGAACCAGTGGCTGCTGTGTATTTCCTAGCAAGCTCAGTTCCTGCAGTTGATGAGACCTTTTAACTTTGCACGGAGGTGTTTTCTCTCCCTCTTGTGTTTTTTTACAGTTGAGGTCATTAAAAATTGGTGGTCTATTGCATTACATTAGATACCCAGACAGTGTAATTGTAGCATTCTTCATACTTAGGAAATATTTCAGGTAGCATAGTGAATTAATTGCTTCAGGTATAGAAAATATGTCATTTTAAGTGCTGTCCACAGTAAATGCAATTTACCCATCCAGACTACATGAATTCTGTCATCTTTTCATATATTTGTAGGTGCAGCATGGATAATTTCTTTGCTGTAGGTGAAATGAGACACCTGTCTTTGTGCATTCATGTGAGGGCAGGTTACAGTGTCTCTCTGCACATTTCCTCAAGCCGAAGAATTAATTGCATCATGTTTCAGTGGCTGCATTTCATACTTGAAGCTACCTCCACCATTACATGGCTGGTTTTGCTGTACTCAATTTCAAGATGTAGTAGTAGCTGCCTTTCAAGTCACAGAAACATGTTTTTCTGACGTTTAGCCACTAAGCTTTTGCTTCTAGAAAGCTGCTAGATATTCTAGATGTAAAAAGGCTTCTGCCTTTAAATAAGAGATATCAATGTTTAAGGTACCTTTTGAGATACATCATTTAAGATGGTTTTAAAATTTGAAAGTGAGTGAGTTTTTCTTTTGCATTTTCTGTTTGCAGATCCTTTTGTCCAAGGGATCAGTGACTTTTTTCTTCCAAAGATACGGGTTGGGTTGGTTTTTTTCTGCAGTTAGATAAAGCCCCTCTATAACCCAAGATACTTTTTTCTTTCATCTGCATTCCTTCCCGCCATGACCAGCCCCATGTTTTTCTCAGTCTAGCGCTGAAATTTTATTCACATTGTAAATATTTATGTGCAAATCATGCCTTCAGATCCACACTTGCCAAAAAGATTTTATCCTGTCATGAGCCACTTGACTCTGCCTCATTTCTCCTTGCAGGCTCTGTTTTGATTCTTTACTTTGCATTTAGTAATTTCTAGTTTCATTTCTGCTTAGTGCCATTTTCCCCACGTACGTGTCTCATTGCTCCTGTCTGGTTTATGGTATGAATAAAATGCATCCCAGGAGGTTGAGAGTTTGTCTTTTTTTTGTGGATGGACAAAGCCTGATGCAAAAAGTTCCTGCTGGCTTTTAGTTACACTTGTCATCCATTTATTATTTGGTCTGTCCCAAAGGAAGTTTGTTAAAACAGATATATTTCTTTATATTTCATTGTCTCAGCTTAGGTACCCTGATGGCTTGAAGGTCACATTCAAGTTTGTTTTAGCAGCTGTGATGATCATAAATGCTGGAATAGTTTCTTTTGTCAGGATTTGCAGTGAAATTGCTTGGCTTTCACTGAAGTCCTTGACAAATTATTATACCATGAAATTCATTGTACTAGATGGATGACAAAAACCCACTTGAACACGTTCCCTTCCCAAGTACATTCACAAATTATGTGTCCATCTGTGTGTTCCATTTATTTCATGCAATTATCTGTTCTGAGCTGCATACTTTTCACTCTGTTGCAGATTTTTGTATGTGTATATTCTCTGTGCACACACACACATACTTATGTATATATTCTATATTTATTTACTTACATTCCTCTGGGAAAGAGGCAAAGGAATTTTTGCCATAGGATTCTCATATAATTCAGTTGGTGAAATGTTGCTGCTCTTTTCTTTGCAGTTGGGATTCAAGAGCATCACGGAATGGGGAACATCCCAGGGTAGTACAATATTTGTATTCTAAATATAGCAAATACCACAAATACCAGGGCAGTAAATGTCTGTATCCCAACATCAGATTGATCCCCCTGACAATTCAGTTCCCAGACTGAGGAAATTTGAAATATTAATTTCTTTTAATTTCTTCTTTAAGAAGGCTTGATTCAGAATGATTTAACTGTCCTGTAGTTCCCATGGTCCTGGATACCTGGCTCTGAGAGCAGATTTGTATGGGGTACAATACTTTTTGCCTATTTGGAAAACTTCTTTGCAGAAATGAGTTGTAATATTGGATGTAAGTCATGACAAATCAAGTTAGTCAGTTAGTTCCTAATGTCATGCCTTATTTTCTTTATGCTATTTTGGCTTTGTTTTATCATCTTTTCACAGCTTTGAACCTGAGAACAATTTCTGTAACAAGCATCTTTTTCTATTCAAATAAAGTAAAGTCAGAAGAACTTCATGTTGCCATAGAATGTAGGTTGCATGGAGGCCAAAACATAAAGCCAACCCGAAGCCTGCAATCCATCCAACTTCTGTGCGATACAGCACCAGGATCTTGTCGGCTCTTTTGTTTTTATGGCCAGTATGCATGGTGACTCTTTCATGCTCCTATAAGAATACACACCCAAAACATCATGCGGTATCAGGTTTATGCAGGGATTAAATGGGCTGGAGCACTCCAGGAGGCCATTCTGGCACCTCCTGCCAGGAGAACACTTTTTTATTTGAAACTTAAGCTGTGCTTTGCCTTTTGGTAGCCATTTGGCTTCTTAGAGAAGGCAGGGGTTTCTAGGAAGGACCTGATCAATTCCACCTGTAAAATTGAAGCAAGAAAGAAGACAAAGGGTGCTGGAGGGGCAAAGCAAAGAGGCAGGCAGAAGGGAATAAAGACAGAGACTGGATTGGAGGATTGGGAAGAAAAACTGGAAGAAATCAAGGGAAGTGAAGAAGGGGCAGTTGGAAAAGAAATGCAACAGTCCTATTCAGCAAGACCTGTTATAATCTGCGGGACATTAATTTCTCCTAGCCTGTGTATTGCTTAAGCTATGCCTAGGGCTTGCTACATTTTTAAGTGTCCCTAAAACTGGGTTTGAGCTCTTTTCTAGGTGGATTTGGTAAATGCAAGTGATCTCGTTTCTTCTTGGGACTGTTTCAGGGAGGAGCAGTGCAGCTTAGAATATTAACGAGTCTTCCTAGTTAGCAGGAACCACTGTCTTTAAGAAGATGAGCTTGTGCATGACAGCTCAGAACCAGGGAGAAAGTGAACAAAAGAAAGGGGGGAGAGGGAGAAGCAGTGACTGTTGAAATAAGATATTAATAGGTTAGAAGAAGCAGAATTAATAAAGACTTTTTAAAACATGCCATCAAGAACCCTGCCAGTGCAGAATTATTCATGTACATTTACTATTGTTTTTATCTGGCTCAAGCAGTAAGAGTTCTACTGCTTCCCTTGGGAAACTTTTCTGCAAGAGAATAATTCCTACATAGGGAAAATTTCTTTCATATTGAACTTAAATTAGATTTTCTTAATTTTCTCCTATTACTTTGAGTTATGTCAAGTTATGCTGTACCAAATTGCCTTCTCCTTCTGTCATCTATCTGTAGATGGTTATCACTGTCTACTTAAACCCCTTGCAACAATGCATGCCAGCTATGAGGATGCCATACCTATGATCCTACTGTTGAGCTAACATCTACAGGCTGAATTTGTTTTGCCCCTTCCTTATCAGCCCCTGCCAAGTTTTTTAAGATTTTTCAGGCTTTGTTTGGTTTAGGAAAACTTTTCTGGAGAAGAGGTGCCAAAATAGAGTGTAGCATGTCAGGCACCATCACATCTGAGCCATGGAGATGAAGCCTCTAAACTTCATTCCTAGGTGATGTCTGAGTGTACGACTGAAATAGCCTTGGCTGTATTCTTGTTGCAGTCTATTGCTGCAAACCAGCTCTCATCTACTGTCTTTAACTCTCCTTCAGCTTTACAGCTTTCCAGTCTTCTTCCTTTCATCAAACATCTGTGCTTTGGATTTTTTTTTCCTTTGCATTTCTTAGCTGTATTTTCCAAATGGAAGCCCATTCTATTATTTTCTACTCCAATTTTTAATGTCTCCAGATCCTTTCTTGTATTTTCCTGTTCTGGCAAGCTTTCATACTATCTCCTATTCTGCAGATATTGTTACTGTCTGATTTATTGTTGCTTCTAGAAGATCCGTGAAAATATTGCATGAAAACAGACTTAGCACATGTCCCAGGACACATGTTGGTTGACAGTTCTGCAGAAGTGACTTGAAAGGTAGGAGCAGAGATTATGATGGTTTTCCTACCTGTGGCCTCACAAGTTGGGTAAAGCACCTAGACCAAATAAAGCAAGTATAAAAAAGAAATCAGGAGTCAGAGGCAACATTATGCCTATGGAAAGGGATGAAAGGGGAATATTAGGCTGCCCAAGGAAGGTGGGAATTAGGCATGTTTCCCCTCTATTTCATAGGGAAGGAAAAATTATTAATACCAAGGAAATAAGCACATGCTTTGGTTGTTTATAAGAGTTCTGCAGTGTTGTTTTTAGCTTACATTAGTGTTCTCTCAAAATCTCTTCCTCACACTTTGCTTGTGAAAGCTTGAGCAGGAAAACTCAGTGAAGTGAAAACAGTGTTCATGAGAGTGAGCCAAGCTGCTTCTTTCTGGAAGAGAAATTGGGATATGGTTGTGCCTATTGGGATCCAGCCTTGTCTGCTCTGAAAATGCAGAAAAAGCTTCTGTGCCTGCCTGGGCACCCTTAGGTGAAGCTCCACTGTTGGGTGGCTCGTGCCACCCTGGAGGCTGTTGTCTCCCTCCTTCAGGAGAGATAGAGGGTTGGATGGAGCCATTCTGCAGGTTGAGTCATGAGCCATCAGTTGGGTCACCTTGAGTTTCAGTACACGTGCTGTGAAATGGGACTCACAAGCCTCAACCATTAGTTCTTTCCTAGGCTCTTGTTCTCCCTTACCTTTGTGGTATTATTCTGGGACTTGACAGTGTAGCTATGCATTAAGTGGAGTCTCACTGAGGTTCTACTATCATAATACAAAAGAAATGATAACAGCATATATAATTAATTCTTTCCACTTCAGTTTTGCTTTTGCACTTGTCTTCATGGTGGATTCTGTACCGCTGCCCTAGCTTATTTTAGCCAAGATGTAACACACCCATTTTCCTGTAGGAGTGATGGGCTCTTGGTCTCTGGGCCAGACGGGATGCCTTGAATTCCTACCTTCCTGAGTCTTGTCTGCATCTCTAAATACTCAGAATTGTGGTCAGGTGTCACTTGCAGCTACTGATTACTACTTCTTAAAATTCATCTGTATCCGCAAGTCATTTAAAAAGCATTTTCCACATCTGTCCTTGGGTGCTCCAGCCCATCAAACTAAACCACCAGTCTGGTTTTCCACAGCTGTCAATTTTGCTGGTCTCGTTTCCACTTGATTGCAGGGAGGAAAGCAACAACTGCTCAGTGTCCGGTTTTCCATTCTCTGTCTTGCAGCAAGCTGTCAGGATCTGGCATGGTTTGCACAGCCTCCTCTGTTTGAAGTTCTTGGGTGTTTTTTCCTTTCTGGCACTTCAAATGCTTTCAGGGGCTCCCAAGGTTGAGAACCAGGTTTGTCAGACAAAGAGGTCAGAGAAGGGTTACTGATGCTATCACTTAGGGGAGAACTGTCATCGCCAGAGTGGGAAATTATGAATGGGATGCGGAGGAGGAGAGCTCAGTAGTGAGTGCTGCTGCTGCTGATGCAGAGATACTTGGAAAGAGTGGCAGCTCTTGAAGGTGCTGTTGCTGTTTCTGGGCAGGGGTGGCCCCAGGAGAGGGATGCAAATGGGAGTTGTCCCAGAGGAGAGCATCCAGCAGCTTCTGCTGGTGCTGCAGTCAGAAGCTGGAGCCAAAGCCTGTTGATACTGTTGGAAAGATTCACTTTGCTTTGGTGGTTGTTAGATCAAGCCGCACCTGCACAGTGTGTGTAGGAAGAGGGATGATGTCTAATTCTTAGTTATAGCATTGCACTTGAATACACCAGCCTTTCCCATTTTCATACTTAGAGCATGTCTGTATGCTTTCACAATGGAGGGTGAAGTATCTCTTCTTTTCCTTCATCTATCCCCACTTCTGCATTTGCTTTCCAGCACTTACCAGTGCTCATGTGGAGGAACAGTGTAGTGTCTCTTTCTATGGCAGACATTTGCTTCTGGCAAACACTGTCTTCTCTGCCCAGCCTAAGAGCAAATGCAATCTTTATTTCCCCTTTCTTCAGAAGATGAATGTATCATCTTTGTGCTATACTCCTCCCTTGTAGATCTGACTAGCAAGAACCAGGCAGCCTTCAACATCCACAGGGTCTCTACCCAGGCAGAAACTATGAAGGCTGTCATGTAACAGTGTGGAATAAACTGTATGGTACCAAGGAAAACTCTGGAGTTCCTCTTTGGAAGGTTTTGTTTTCAAGTCATTTGTGTCACTGCAGAAGGTGCTAAGGATTAATTATTTTTATGTTGGTAAAACTGCATAGTATTTATTCATACCTGAATAGCCTTCAAAAATGCATGCTGGAATGGCTACTTATGGTTTCTGTCTATGGTGCTCAAATGCTATGTAAGCAGAAGGTATCTTAGTAATTTGTCACACAATAAAATCTTAGTAGAGTGGGAATGACTGTACTGGTAGCTGCATATACACTGATGGATTGTCTGCTCCAAAATGCTTAGATCTTGTTAAAATAATACTATGAATAGGTTGCTCAACAGTTACAGTGCATGTAACACTATTCAGAATATAAGCCAGGCTTACAGATAAAGGCTCTTAGCATTAAAGAGGTTTTAACCTAAAAGAATGGGACCCATGAGGGGGACATTTTAAGTTTTATCTTACTTTGTCATTGTAAATTCCCTTCTAGCAGGGCCTCACTGGCAACAGGATACATATTGAATTAGCTAAACAGTTAATTGATGAAGCTCTGGCTTTAAAATGAGTGCCTGTAAATAATGGATACAGTTAATCCACAGTGTCCAGTAACACCAATGAAGTCAGTGAAATTACACCAGCATTGAATTTGATTCCTTCTGTCTTCACTTATCAGCAATTCAACTTGCCCAGACATTTTATGGGGAAACATTTGCCTTAGGCTGTTTATACTGGCTATGCTTTAGATTTGGAAAGGGAAGGAAAAAAAAGAGCAGCTGTAGGAAGAAATCACAAAAATACTTTGTGTAATGTTCTACCTCCTTTTTCTCTCTCCTTTAATAACAGGGCAGCACACTGAGAAAGCGGAAGATGTATGAAGAATTCCTAAGCAAGGTCTCCATTTTGGGTCAGTTGCCCTTTGGACTTGCCTGTTAGTTCCTGTGTTATACATGTTGGCAGAATGAATTTTGGTCTTTGACAGCATGATGAAAGCCGTGGTGGTCAAACAGAAGGTCTCATGGTTGCATTGTTTCAGAGGGAATAAAAGTGTAAAGGGTCCTTTTTAGAACTTGTTCTTCTTGTTTTCTAATATACATTGAACATGTCCTGGAATAACGGTTGGACTTGATCTTAAAGGTCTTTTCCAGCCTAGCTGTTTCTGTGATTCCATGTGTTTGAAGGACAGAGCTTTCCTTAAATATGGGAGCAGGCATGCACTGGTAACCTTTTGGTAGCTGCTGTTGCAGTAAATATCATATGGATGGAGGAGAAAGCAGTGCAGAGATATGAATTTGTCATAAAGTCTAGTTACATCCTCCCAGGTGACAGGTAAGAAGCTTTTTTCCTGCAAGAATACTGTATTTATGTGCACTGAACAAAGTAACCTTACAAATCAAAATGGCCTGCTTTTTTTTTTCCCTCTTCATATTTTACAGCCCCTGTCTCACATTCTTAAAACATCTGTTTAGCTTCTTGGGCTTGGATTTTGTTTCCCTTTGATTAATGTGATAGCCACGAAATTTGGACATGTTCTTGATGGCCTTCAGTAGGAAAAACAACAAACCCATAATGCCTGACCAATCAATCACCATTAGGAGAACAAAAGCTTCTCATAAGGAGGACAGTGTTAGACAGGACAATGAAATGTTGATTCTAGAGGAGAAACATCATGTTTCTGGCGGTGCTATTTTGAAAAAAACAGTTCAGGATTCATTTGCTATCTGAAGTATTTATATTTCTACTTAAGCAATTTCCGTTTCTTGTTTATAGTATTCATTTACCATTCAAGATGAGGTACCTGAAATATGAGAGTGTCTTAGTGGAAATATACTTGAACTTCTGAGAGGTGCAATCCATGAAATTTTCAGTTATATTTGTATGCTTAAAGTAAGTATGTTGCTCACTTATTAATGAAGTTTTCATCATTTAAATGCTTTCTTTTATGCTCAGTTTAAATCCTCCTAAATTAAGAGCACAAATTATACCAAATTACAATGAGTATTTAAAGAAAAAAGGATCTCTGCACCTGCACTAATGAGGAGCAATTACGACAATGAGACATCTCAAAACAATTTCAGAGTAGAAAGGTTATTCAAAGATGTGCTTCCTTAAACATGCGGTTTGCAGTGTAATTATATCCTAGTTTACAGTATGGCTTTTGAATCTTAGTGAAAAAAGAGGAAGGAATTCAAGATTTGAACCTTTTTTAAGGATGGAAAAGCAGTGGACAAAGTAACACATCATTTCAGGAACATGGAGAATTTAGGTTAAATGTGTAAGGATCTATTACACATGTCTAAAAAGTCGATGACACCTGGGAAACAGAAAGCTATTTTAGAAATCTCAGCACAACACTGAGGAGTCCACTTCAGTTCATGCCTTAATGTGGACAGAACTCAGTGATTTCTTGGTGAAAAAACCTTTGCCTGCTTTTTATATATACATTTTCAAGGCCTGTCTAATGTCTGTGACTACCCATATAATTGTAAGAGTCATATTTTTTTAATAATCTAAGGATTTTTTAGATTCTCAGTAGCTGCTGTTAGTATATCAAACAAGGTATGAGGAAACTAATGGTTTAAAATCTTTCTTCTGGAGTTTAATTAAATGTAAAGCCAAGAATGGATATGTGCAACTTGGAAATTGCAAAAAATTGTGTAGAGTCTACTTCATTTGATGCTTGATTTTAAGTCTCCAGCTAAAATGTTAGTAGTTTTATCACGTACAATATTCTCTATAATTAACCAATGTATTTGCTCATTAACCGATGCTCATGAACCAATGTATTTGTAGTGGTACAATTCCCTTACGCAAAAGAGGGGCACTTTGTGACTAGATCCAGGATTAGCTCTGAATTTTTCATAAAACCAACTGAAGAAGAAGTTTCAAGAGACTTTTTCTTTTCATTGTTTATTACGTATTTGGTTTTTTTCCTTGTTTTTTTTCCTAATGTAAAAGCCTGCTCTAGTCTGCATGAAGGAGTTTTATGCTTATTTTTGGTTGAACAGAGCACTTTTTGAATGTTGCATTGACAATATGGGCTTGGTCTTTGACGTTAATGCTTCTGCACTAAAGGTCACAAATGCACCAGGAAAGTGCATTAGTAATTATAGGTGAGGAAAATGCTAGGAATAATAATTTCCCTAACAGCAACAGAAAGTGGCATAAAACCATGAGACATATGTCTGTTAGACAACTCAAAACTTACCTTTGGTGCACTGCGTACTTTGATTTGATTCTGCTACCAGACTCAGTGTGCACGTCTAAGCTCAACCAAAAGGCATTTTAACTTAGAAAGAACAACTCTTTCACCCTCAGACAATACTTTCAAGCAATTTTTTGGACAAACTGGGGAAATGAGATTCTGAGAGAACAGCCCAGAATCTAATCCTGGTGTCAGAAGCCGTGTCTTAACTTACATTAGTTCAGTAATTCGTAATAAGTAAGCACCAGCAGAGCTCTAGTACATGAATTTTAGCCCCGCTTTTTGAGGCAGTGAAGGTTATATCATTGTATCATCTGTTTCTTTTAATAACTTTTAAACCTGTCACTTCTTTCAGTCAAATCTGATAAAAGTACAGAAGTTCAAGTATAATTCATTGCCTTGAATTCTCATGCAAATGAGTAGAGGAGAGAGACAGGTTGGCCCCCTCCTCTCCCTGAAAGCAGGGCAGGTAAAATCCATCCCTTAGCAGACCCTGGAGGAGGAAGGCAGTGGGAGAGTGAGCAGCCCTGGAGGAGCTGTCTTTTGTTGTCTTTTGCAGACTGTCTTTTGCTGTGTAGGTATCGTAGGGATTTGTGGCAGCTGCAGGTGCGTGATAAGGACCGCATGCATGGGAAGCGGGCTGTGTTAGCTCCATTACTCATAAAACAGACCAGTATTTTTCTCTTATTGAAGTTTACTTTGAAGTGTTATAACATCTCTAAGTGGAGGAATGAAAAGAAAAACTTCGTAAACCATCCTGCTGGCAAGTGAAACGAGTGACACTTCAATCATCCACGTGAGCCTTGGTCTTACTGCTGCCCTTGCTACCAGGGTCTTGCCCATGGCTTCAGTGGTGCGTGGTCTCACCCATAGGGAAGTTATCGTTTAGATTCACACTTTCACATCACTTATCTAGCAGGCCATCAGTAACAGGCTGAGTGTAACTCTGAGAAAGAGACAGCAGGACTTGTTCTGACATCTAGTGTGGGATGTGGCAAGAGAATCTCGGCACTCCTGTATCGCTGGTATCTCCAAAACAGCTCCTAGGCTACTCCAATCCAATGCAATATCAGGGCAGTGCAGATCTGATTGCAGGCATAGGGAACTGGAGCCAACTTTTCATGTCCAACTTTCAAGATTATTATCTGGGTGATTACTAAAGTCTAAGACACAATGAATAAATACATTCATGTTTCCCAACTGGAGGTTCATGCAAAGTGCCTGGATGAAAGAAATGTTTCTTTTATAACAAAACCAGGCACAGCAGAACTGTCAGTTTAGATACAAATCTTCAGCCAAAGTTAGAGTCTTCTTATAATAAAGCTTTATGATCTTCAATATTTTAGAGTCCCTGGACAAATGGGAGCGGCTGACAGTGGCTGATGCTCTGGAACCTGTCCAGTTTGAAGATGGAGAAAAAATCGTTGTGCAGGGAGAGCCCGGTGATGACTTCTTCATTATTACAGAGGTAAGACTGGCATCCTGATAAGCTCTGTCATTTTCTCATAAAGATCAAGACTGTATTAAAAGATATTTGGGTTTGGTTTAATCTCTTCCTTCCTTCATCATAAATCTGAACTAACTCCACACAAGCAGGAGAATGGCTTAAAATTCAGATCAGTTCAGATACCAGTTCCATGGAAATTTCTTAAGTGGGATGATCCCTAATTTCCAATAAATTGAAGATGCAGAGGAATTTTAAGGTGTGTCTAGTGTCTTTCCTGTTTGAAGGTTTGGTTTCTGCATGAGATTTTTCTCATTCCAAATTGCCAGTACTTCAGCCAGGCTGGCCAGCCACACAGTGCACTGATCATTGTTCCCAAAGGGACTTGCAGGAGAAACCACAAATGAACATCTGTAAACTGGAGCAGGAGACCTGATCTGAAATGGATAATTTGTTCTTTGTTTTGCCTTAAACTTAGTCCAAATGGCTGAGCTATTTTCTTGTTTACTCTCACTCAGGCAGACAGATCTGTCAGGCAGCTGAAAATGCTGACATTTTTTTGGGAGATTATCTGACACTTCACTTCCACCATCTCACTTCTGCAAACAGATGCTGACGGGGATTTTCCTCCCTCTGCATAAATATTTGGATCCTTGGTATCTCATGAAAATACCTAGGTGCTGTGCTATAACAAGTTATAAAAAGATATTAGAGAGACTCAGCCTAAGAATAACAAGACAGCATTAGGATATGACTGTATATGTATTGAAGGAGGAGCTTTTCAGTTCCAGCTGTGAGTGTTCATACACAAATATATAGCCTGGGAATGACCAACATATGGCTGTGTGGTGACAGTTCAAGTGCACATACCAGGCCAGATGTTACATGACCAGCAACAAGGAGGTGGTGGCACAGGAGTTAAGAGGTAATCTGAATCCCTCACTGTGGGAAAAGGCAGGTCAGATTGGTTTAAGAAGTTGATACGGTGTGTTGCCTTGGAATCCAGTCGTATGCATGCAGAATGCATCTCTGGCTCTATCAGGCAACTGTGTTTTGATGCAATTTAGGAGGAAAAAGACCCTGCCCCACTCAGGTGATAAAGGGCTTGTACAGTGCCAGTTCCAGATGGTTTAGAGGCCCACAGGTTTTTCTTTCCTTGTTCCTTATCTGTGTTTCTTTGGATGGGTACCTCTATCCAAGAGAGCCAAAACTGAGTTTATAATATCTGACACTTAAAATTCCATCCTTCTTTCCTTAAGTATTGGAAATACGTATTTGATTTATGAACAAATAGTTTCTCTTGTGATGCTCACAAAATTGTCAGTGCAAATAATTGCATCTCTATACGGTACAGTTAAGGAACTTTAAATACGTGGTGAGCAGTGTCCTTCCAATAGTGTCAGAATATAAGAGGCTAGATGTTAGATAGAGAATTTGCTTCATTAGCAAGATATTTAGTATATAAGAAAAATTTAGACATAAACTCTTTTTTTTTTTCCCAGATATAATGGATTTTTATTTCTACTAGTGTTACTGAATGTACTGTTATTCTTTGCAGCAGCATGAGACTAGGGAAACCTAATTTTCTTAGCCATCAAATCCCATGTGGAAAATTGGCAGCTTGCTTAAGAATAACCAAGGGCCTTTATTTTCCCCCCCCTTGATGGAACAGCTGGTAAGACTTGAATGGGTACAAAAGTATTAACACTACATACTGCATAACCATAAAGTATCTGCTCACCTCACCCTTCCACTATAAATCTAACATAGTTTCTTGCTTTGGAAATTGCCTGTATTTTTCTACATTAAAGAATGTACACCCAATATCAACTATTTCTTGTGCTGCAGTAGTATTTCTGCCTGTTCGCACATAATTTAGGCTTTGTATTTAAAACTTGATTTCATAGGAGTTTACATCTTTGATGTTAAACTTTTCTGCAGGAGAGCTGATGTGAGCTGCCAGGAACCATAGAATCATAGAATAGTTAGGACACATTATTCTACAAACTGGTTAAAAGTAGTTTTGGCTGGTTTGTTGCCACAATATGTTGAAAAGTCATTAGCTTCCTTCATATATTTTTTTATGTTTATGGCCTTACTATCCAAAACTAGAAATGTAGCCAATCTGTTTGGCTGCTGTATATGCAAAAACCATTTCATATATCACCAGAATGCAGTCTCCTTTGGAGCACAGTATGTTCAGTAGTACAAAGCTAAACTTTGCCGCACTATTTTTGGACAAGGTACTCATTTATTATAAACCACAATCATTCATGGCATGCCTTAGACAAATCAGTTACCAATTTACAAACCTTTGATGCACTAGCATCACAGATACTGGTTCCAAGTGGGATCTTGTGACTCCTACCATAAAAGCTTCTCTAAGACACCCAGGACTCACACATGGATTGTAAATTTCTAGAACAATTTTTTATGAACTTCATCAGTGAATTGTTCATTTCTGGTTAACCTGCAATGCTGCCTTCCTCTATGGCATCTCTTTGGGATGCGATCTTCTAAGTATATTGGTCATGCAGAACCTGCACTTACAGCCTGTAAGAGAGTTGGCACCTTCCGGATTTGCAGACCAAAGAGCAGCCCTTAAACCCTTTTGAAAGGGAGACTTCCAGCCTCAGTGATGGTCAGAGCAGCAATTCTGGCTTCAAACCAGGAATGTCATCCTGGTTAGTATGTACAAGCATATTTAGTCTCCCACTTTTGTCAAGCAAGCATGTTCATATTTTCTCCATTTTTCCTAGTATAACCTTTTCTTATGTCTTTCTGTTCACCATCTCCAGTTGCACAGATCATAGTAGGGTTATTTGAGGTGCGAGCTATGTGTGTGAAAATGCCACAGGGCTCCATGGAGAGGAAGGCTGCAGCAGGAGCTCAGCCAAATTATTAGAATAATAGAAAATGTGCACAGGGAAGAGTCACAGGAAACCAGGGTTTTTAAGTTCACTGCTCACAAAGCTGTTTATGGTTCATTTTTTGTTAAAAAGTCTGATGAGAAAAGTACTGTTGTGAGATTCCAAGACAGCTACAGTTTTTCTGCCATTTTTAATCTTCCATGCACCAGTAAGATGTTTACTTGCAGTAGGTTGGGTGCTTTTCCATTCAAATCTTAAACAGCCTTCAACAAGATTTAGTTTTAAAATTCAAAGGCTGTGATTTTTTTCCAGAGATAGAATTGTTTTAATGTTTATACCATATTCCTTAATTTGAAGATAGGATCAGAAGTGAATGTCTGCTTACAAAAGCAAAGTAACCACTTCTGTGAGATTGATTTACTGCGCTTGAAACTGGTAATTAAAAGAAAAGGGGGGAAAAACAAAAAAGAAGCAGCCCTGTAGTTTCTGTATTTTCAGCTATTTCCAGGTCCTATTTTCCCACTATGGTTTTCACACAACAAACTCGGGCTTTCCCAGACCAGACAGATGTGGAATGTATCTGCTGGATTCCAAGGTCATGGAATTATCCCATATGAGATTCCTGGCACAGAGGTGAAAAACTTTAAGCACCATGAAACAATTGTTGCCATAAAGAATTACATTTTGGCAAGCGTAAATCATAACAGATGTACTGTTTCTAACAAATAAATTTGCAGTTGTATTGTACACTGCCACACTGTGTACCCAGCAGTAGGAAGGATTTATGCATCTGACTTCAGATAACACAAATATTTTTAGCTAGCATTTTAAAGTGGTAGCTTGCAAAGGCACGTGAGCTTTGTGGAGTTAAATATCCCAGCAAATGTAAGTCTTTTTAAATGAAATGCCAGTTGAACGGGGGTTGATTTTATTCCCAACTCGTGCTTTGCCACTGACTTCTGCTCAAGCAGTAGTTCAAGCTAGTTTAGTAGTGCTCTGAAACTGGAAAGAAATGAGAGTTTTGCTGTTGTCTAGGTTACTGAGACAGGTAGTGATAATAGTATTAAAAATAGCGGTTGTGATCATGTACCACTCTCTTAAGTTCAGCTTCGAACTTGGCTGGGTGGCACAGTACCTTGAAGTCCATAATGCAGCTGCCAAAAATGAAGGGACCTGCACCATCAAGTGCCCTGCTGGGTTTTCCAACTCCCACCCCTCCCCATGTCAGACCATTTGGATCTACTTGTCATGACCCAGCACTGTATACAGCACGCGGATATTGTCACGGGACTCAACTGACAGTGCTCAGGAAGTCTTTTAATCTCAGCTGCGTACTGAGAGCTTGCTGAACTGCTGCCATATGGTCCTAATACTCCATAAAGGTTGACATGGCTTAAGAAAAATGCCTGCAGAGGCACAAACGTACGCAGGTGTAGGGGAAGAGAACAGGAAAAGGTTTATAACAGTGCCACACTGCGCCTGAAGAGTACAGCTTGTAACTGTCCTTTAAATGTTCTCTCCTTAGTCTGTCATCTCCTTGGAGGACAGGTTGGTTTAAGTGGTGCAGAAAGCAAAGAAATAAGACTGCATGAGGAGTAAAACATTTCCAATTAATAGGTGGTTGAGCTGCCCAGCGATAGCATGCAGCAGCCTAAAAATAAAAGACCTAAAAATAGAAGACAATTCACAGAAGAAAATTCAAGGAGAAATGGACCCATTGCACCAAGTAGTTTCACATTAGATTTTTGTTTTTAACTTTAAAAACTAGTATATTTAATAATAGTGCTAAGTTACAGGGGGGTGGTTGCACCTTTCACTGCAACTCCTTTGTGAAAAACTCTTTGGAATAGCTGGGGTGTTGTGTTCTTTGTTATTATCCTGCTGGTTAGAAAGGAGGCAAAGTCAGAGCATCTGATTTTCAGCCTCATCTGTATTATCAGCCCAGTTTGTGGACAAAACATTGCCCTCCCCGTTTCCCCATCAGTGGGAATAATCCTACTGACACTTCATCAAGGTGAGCAAAATCTTAATGGGATAAGGCATAAAGTATCCATCAGTGCTGAAATCAGGCAATTGGTATAGCAAAACTGACAAATAAGAAAAAAAATATCATTGATAGTACAGAAATCCTTCCAGAATTGATGCATAGAGCTGCCTCATTGACAGAAATGAATCAAATTAATTGATAATGATTATTTGTCAAGCACTGCTCTTGGCAGATCATATTGAAAACAGTCTTGCAGTCCTCAGGGGGCTGCTAGCTTTCATGCTGCTGTTGACATTTCAGGTCATGGCTGCAAACTGGCTCTGGTCTGGGCAGGATCCGCTGCAAGTTCTTGCTGAGAACATACTTGAGATACTGTCCTGCAGGTGAAATCAGTGTTTCCAGCCTTGCTGGCACTCTTGGCACGCTATGGAGTGTCTCTGCACAAATGCAGCTCAAAGCCTTGTTAGGTGGAACAGTGTTTGTAAACTCTTCCTACCATGGTAACATGCACCAACAGGGGAAGGTCCTTAGTCTAACTCGTAAGGGCACTCCGTTCTTCACAGAATTGGGCCTTTTTGTAGGAAAAGTCGACTTGAGTCTTAAATTGCACAACAAGCATCTGAAGATTTATGATTTAAAAGCTCCTTAAGAAGGAAAAGAAAAAAGAAAAATAATAGCCCAATTGTTTCCTGCTCTAAATTGTTGCTCTTTGACTTTCTAACCTAGGAGAGACCCCTTTGGCACCTACCCCTGTGACAGGCAGGGGAACTACAAAGTAAACTTCTTCCGTATGGTTAATGAAGTCACTGCCTTAGGCACACTCTGCTATCACACCTGATAATCTCTTTTAAAACACAGTGCGATTAATTATTAATTAGGAAGATGAATGTTGTCTAGAAAAGGAGTTTCAAAGGCTACAATCTGAACTGCTTAGTGTTACTGTGATTTTATTGATACCAAAAATGTTTGTCAAAGCCAGTCTACAGCGACTCCTAATATACCTAATAAACAACATACACCAAATAAACAGAACTTAGCAGTCACTGAGGGCTCTGAACTTTGCTTATTTTTAACTGCAGAGACACTGTTTCCTGTAGGGCTCTTCCAGGAAAGGTACATTCAATTTTGATACCACCTAGTTGTGCTGGAGCAATAGCTTTTCCATTGACTCTGCTACAAAGTTCATCTGTGTTCAGGATGTCATTTTTAATGGCCAGCTGACATCAGAGATTGGAAGTTAGGCGGATGATTGGGTCCCATCCTGCCTAGGGATGGAAGTGAAGTGTTTTGCTGAGTCAAAGGGACTGAAACGTCTCCTTAGTTGAGATCTTGTTAAACTCGGAATAATTTTGACTTCTATGGGCAATGGATCAGGCTGCCTACACATGTGATATCCATGTATGTATCTTGAACACATCCTTATCTTTCCTGCCAGAAAGGGACAGTGTTTCATAGGAAGCAACTGGCTGCTCCCCTTCCTTTTCCCACCAGCCATGAAGGACCTGTCAGTCAGTGGCTGCAGCTTTTGGCTCTTCCTTCCAGCTCTTTCTTTCAGCCCCACTAATAACCACCACACTGCAGTCACCTACAGTAAATTATGCAAAATCTGAATCCTCAGAAGTGATGTACAATGAAGCATTTTTTAACAATTTTGTGAAACTTCAGATTAGCCAATATTTCTAGGTTTTTTTAGAACTTTGCAGATTTTGTTCCTCATTTGTGGCAGAAACCAGGACAACTGTATGTAAATTCTGTGAGTTGCTATGAACCCAGAGACTGGAGAATAATGTATAATAGTTTAAAAATGTACAGTTAAAAAAATACTGTCAAACCCAGCCACGAGTCAATCTTGAGTCCACAATCCGAATGAAGTCCTCTTGCATCATCCATCTACAAGACCATTAAGATGAGATAGCTTTTGTATATGAAAATAATGTTGTGGTGGTTTTTTTTGAACAAGTCTGATGGGTAAGCAAACAATGTAAAACCAACATACACAGCCAGTTGTTATGAAAAGAAAATCTCACTTGGACTGGCACATCTATGAGATATGACCAGATAATTTTAAGACCTGTAATAACTGTGGTATATGTAAATAGGAAACCTTTCAACCAGCTTGTTTCTTAGATACTTATATGTCTTACATGAGCATCTCATGAACTCCATGGGGTTTGTCCTCACTACACCTGTGTGGTGAGGTGCATGAAGCAGCGCTAGTGTTGCAAGGTGCAGTCTGAAGCACAGGCACAAAAATTAAGATAGTTCTTCTTCATTCCTGCTGAGAACAATCAACAAGAATTAGGCACCTTGAAGGTCTGGACCCTCATGATTCTGCTCACCAAAAGTCTGAGGGAGAGAAGCTGTGTTAGCCCTATGAGCAGCATCCCAGGCTAACACATCAAATGACCATCCTTTATCCACTCCAAAATGGTAGGTGTTATTTTCTACTCCAGGTTATGTAGAAGTCACTTGCACTTTGTATTGCTGACTGAAATTTGCTTATTTCTTCCCTGGTTTTGTATTAAAGTCTTTCATAAGTTAAAGGTTGGCAAATAATAATAATGCAAGATTATTTACTGGATAAAGGAATATTTGCAGTCTTTGGCTGTGCAGTCCAAAGGATTTGTCTTCCCTTGGAAAGCAGCCCAAGAACTGCTGATTTTTAGCTGTAACATAAAAGCCATCCCAGGAATGATGCTATCAGCAGTCCCATAGGGCTAAAATGGCAGCTGAGGAGTGATACGCTAGCAGTCTTCCAGGATGTTGGTGAGAACAGTGCTTATGCCAGCATCATGAGGTACATGCAAGACTTGCTGTGTTACTCTGTGTCACTAGGAAGTTGATAAACTTAGGTTTTGAAGCAAAACTGGGAGGATGCAGTATAGCCATACTATTCTTAAAAGCTTAAAAGTACTTTTCATAACCTCTCCTTTGCACATGCTATACCCGGCACAAAAAAAAATGTGTATGAATGTTTCCCCAGTTCTCTTTCAACATGACAACTTGTGTAGGAGTCTTTAGTCTCATTCGGCTGTAATTTAAAACATCTGATTTGTAAACCCATAAAATTGAAGTTTATGCTGGAAATGCAGACACACCCTGGCCTTTTACCACTATAGGATACATGGAAAACTGAAAGATTGTTTGGTGTACAGAGAAGTAAAATCTGAACTTAGTAATTGGCAATTTCATTCTTAATATATACACATGCTCCATTTCAATTTTCATAAAAATCAGAGTGCTACATTTTTTCCTTGTTCAGAACAGCCTGTGATTTTTACTTGGTTAGTACTTGCTTTAAGGTATGGTTGATGCTTTAACTCTTCTCTCGTTAGTCTTGTCCAGTAGTGTCTTCCTGCAGTGGAAGTCTGCAAAAGGAGCAGAGGTAATGAAACAGTTCTCTGTCAATAAGGAGAGCAGCACAGGCTGTTTACCCCTCAAGGTTTTCAGGAGGTTCTCAGGTTCCTTATAAGCTCTTTTGGCATTGAAGACCAAGCTCACAAGCCCTGATTCAAAGCACTTAGTCAATGTGACCAAGAATTTTATGGCCCAAGGCACATTAAATCTAAACTGAAATTAAAGTCATCTGCTCGCTCAGGAGCTAGGAGCTCTGTCCTGAGAAGTGCTTCTTTGTCTTTAAGCAAAAACACAGCAATATAAACAAGTCCTGAAATATAGTGCTGTCTAACATGGTGGAAGAGGAATGGGGAATTTCCTCATTGCTCTGGAGTTCATCCCTTTCTCTGGATCATGTTAAAGTTGTTGCTTACTGTGATGGCTTTTGTCCTTCCTCTGCAAAGATACTGTTGAGATGACTGCAGGCTTGCTGAAAGTGTATACCTTTTAGGGCTCATTCATCAGCTGTGTAGTGTGGATTTTGTGGAGCATGCAAGGCTTTCCACAGTGTGCTCCAGGAAGAGGCATCTCTGAGTGCATGAGTTTTTTCCTTCTGAATTTCAGAATTTGGTCCTTCAAATACACAATAATCACCAACTGAAAGGACTTGGAGCTTTCCATGGGGGATTTTCCTGATCTCTGTGATAAAACTCTCTTCTCTCCTTTCGCCAGTTTGCTCCAAGTTTTATGTCTCGCTCAGAAGCTGTTGCTGTGGCTGGCCACAGCTGCTTGCCCAGCCCTGATCACAGCATTAGTTATGAGACTTTAGTGACGATGTCTGTCTCAGCCTTTTGCTTGGTCTGGTTACTTCAGCATCTACAGAATGTTTTCACAAAGAAGCAGATGGTGGTAGGAGTAATTGGGCCGTAAAACAACATTAACAGCTAAAAACGATTTTCACCAGAAAGGATTTTGTGGGCAGGGTGAGGGAGGTTCAGCACTGTTTTCTTGTTTTCTCTCCCATGCATTCAACCCTGCCCCTGCTGTAGGTGTTAGCGCTCTGCAGTGTCTGCTTCCAGGAGATGAGCCCTGTCAGGTCAGTCACAAATATGAACAGTTGATGAATAACCCATTACAGAATCACTTTTATGTTGACTCAGTGGATGTTTCCTGGCTTCAGAGAGAGTCGAGATAATGGCTAGCTTTGTAGAAAGAAAGAATCTCTAAAATGCAACATTTTTTTTCCTTTGTGACTTTTATTGCTTTGTAGGCTGACATGTCTGAGGGAGGAAAGCAGTGCCTTGTTGCCAATAATCCACAGCGCTTGGCACAGACGGTCTTTAAAATCTGGCACTGGGATGAATATTAATTCAGTTGTTTTCCCACAGAAGCTACTGATTAGTCAAGGCCAAGTATCACTGAGATGATTCAATAAAACCCAGCATCTAAGCCCACCTTTACTGGGTGGTTCTGGTTTTCATTGCCCCGCAACAGGTGGACTGAATGTGTAAGAAAAGAGACAACTAAAATCCTAGAACAGAGTAAAGATAAAAATGCAAAAGGACCCCAAAGGCTGGGCTGTGGTGCAACTGCTTCTCAGCTTTCTGGGCATGGAGCCAGGACAACTAGCCAAGGAGGATCACACCTCAGGCAAAGGGCTCCTCCCAGGGCTCAGAGCTGGTATCCTTATCCCTCTGTCACCATTCCCTTGCTCCAAGGCTTCCCAGTCCTAGTTGGCAGCTCCTGGAATGGAAGACAAGAATGGGACTACCATCCCACTGAGGCTGGGAAGCACAAAGGCCATCTGATGATAGGGGATGATGATGACGGTCAGTGAAGTCCTGAGTTCCCCCCTCAACATTGGATATAGGTTAGGTGTAAGAAAGAAATTCTTTGCTGTGAGAGTGGTGAGATACTGGCACAGGTTGCTTGAGGAAGTTGCGAATGCTCCATCCCTAGAAGTGTTCGAGTCCAGGCTGGACAGAGCTTTGGGTGACATGGTCTAGTGGGAGGTATCCCTGCCCATGGCAGGGGGGTTGGAACTGGATAATCTTAAGGTCCTTTCCAACCCAAACCATTCCGTGATATATGCCTTTATTGGACACCTGCATGATCTAGCCTGATGTTAGCTTTGGGGCTGTGGCTCAAGGGCAACATTTTGAAGTCAAAAGACTATAAAACTTAATGTTTTGATTCTGAAGAGCCTTTCAACAGAAAAGACCTCACAGCAACAACAAAAAAATCCTGCTTTTTTTTTAATTCTCTGGGCAAAACCTGCTTTATTTTGCCTTAAGTATTGCAGGGGTCTCCATGCATGAAGCAAATAGCAGTTGGTGCAGTGCATTCTGCTTCTTTTGGCTGTTTACTATGTTTACTGGTCTCTGTCTGCCTAAATCTTGTCTTCTTGCATCTAATACCAACATTTCTTTTACTTCAAGGGGAATACATAGCTACAGCACAGGTTTAATGCAGTCTGTATCAAAGGAACACTGAAAGGGAAAATTGTCTGAGATACTGCAGTAGAAGGATGAACAAAACTGTTGAAAAGGTCTTCCCATGTCAAACATTTATGATTCTAAATACTGAATGATCAAGACAAAGGCGTTTCCTGGTGATTAATGATGGGGTGGGTGTAGTCATGTCTGGGCCTTAACCCTGGCCTCCCGTATATCCCTAGGAAATGCCCTGTGGCTCAGTTGTTTCTGCTGTTTTAAGCTACATTTGGTTTATGATTGATAGTGATTTAAAAAGTACCTTTATGTTTGTGGCTATTTTGGTGACAGCTCTAGACGGCTTTGTTCCTCTTGAGTCTGGATATTATTCCTAAACTAATATAAATGTGCCTAAATAGCAGAAGTGGTGAAAGTTTAAACATACATACGGTAGTGTTATGCAGGTGTGATACAGCTGGTACACACAGCAAGCTGCAGATTGTTTGATATCAAGTGTGTAGAGCTAATGTATAGGATCCGTGCCAGCTGGTTAGTGACATTTGCTTTACACCTTTGCTAGATTGCAGTGTTGTTGAGAATTATAGCCAGTAAGATTATGGTGTATTAATATCACAATGACAATGTAATGATAATCATATGTATTGACATAGTGGTTGTCGCACTGTAAAGGCACTTTTTGCAGCTGTGCTCTCTCCCAAGGAGATTGTATGGGACTAGTATTGCCTTTTGAGCTTATTTGACCTTGTATTATTAATCCTAATGATACTCCAAAGGTGCGGCTTTCTGAAAATCTACTGCAGTCAGTGGCACTCAAGATTTCTAGGGTCACGCCCAAATTTAAAAAGCTGAATGTGTAAAATGTTGTATATTTGCTTCCAGAAGCTCTCAGTAGCTCATTTGCTTGGGCATTGTCTCACACTGTAATCTGTAGTGAACCCTAATGGATGCAGAAAAGAACTCACTTGCTAGAGATAAGCAAACCAAACAATCACCACTTTTTCAGCTGGGTGCAAACCTGAGGTCTGTTCTTGCAGCCCTTATGCGTTCACCAGCCATTATAGCAGACACATCATACATAATAGTCCTAAAAGTAAAGTTTGCCAAGCTGGACCAAAGCTGAGGTTTCACATCAGACAACCGAACTGATTTAAATGATCATTTTTCAAGGTGGAAGGTGAAACATCAGCTGACAGATCCTAGCAGGTCTCGCAGATTCACCGGGCAATCTCTATTTCTAGGAGTTTCGTAGCATTGGGAGCTGTAGGTTTTGATTCTCCTTAATTTAAGGTAATGATTTGGAGGTGCTCTATGAATAACTTAATTGCATGTATGAACCAATAAGCAGGTAAATATGATTAAATAAGGTGTAACTTATTATGGTTGCAGCTTCAATAGTGTGAAAACATAGCCCAGACAGTGTTTGTAGATAGGTAAGTGGCACATTTTATTAGCTGTATCTGGAGAAATAGGCAATTTGAAGAAAGGCATGTGTGCCGAAAGGCTCTCTCTTTTATAGCTATGCTTGTTGGTTTAACAAAAGATACTACTTCCACAAACCTCATCTTGCCTGCAATTAAATAAAATACTCCCAGAATCATACTGTGTGAAAGATCCTTTAATTCATTTCAGATCTCCTGTAGCTCCCATCCAGTTCCATCTGCTTCGCTGTGTGAACAAGAGACTTTTATACCACTTCAGAGCCTCTTCGTTCGTCTTTTGTAGTAACTTTGCAAAGATTTAATAGCTACATATAATGAGGGTTTGTGTGACTTCGGAGTGAGGGGAAACTTATCTTTTGAATGTGTGAATTATAGAGTGTGCAGATTAACAAAGTGAGGAAGAGCAAAGGTATGTTCATAATAGCAATTGGTAGAGTTAATAGCAATAGCAGATGGATCTGCCTGACCTTTTCCATCTCTGATTCTATAGCCTGCACTGCTCTTTTCTAGTGGATGGAGAAGAGGAAAATAAAATAGGTTAGGAAAACTTTCTAAGCCCAAAACTAGGATAAAAGTGTAACATTTTGAGGGCATGGGAAAAAAACAGTCTTCCATGCTTTTCTTTAAAAAACCAGTAAGTAAAAATATGAAACAAAAATGGAAATAGAAATAGTTACTTCCTGTTTAGGAAAATGAAAATTCTTTTCTTTAAAAAGTAGATATTTATTCTGTGTACTTAGTGTATCAAAAGGACATAGACATTGATGTTGCATACACTCATGTAGAAAAAATAGTCTTCAATTTTAATAATGATGAATGTGTACTTTATTACAGATGGAGCGTTACTATATTTTTTATTGATTGCTAAAATGTAAGGTTAGAGTAGCAAAACCAAAGCATCAACAAGACTGACTTTTAAACCAGAAAGCCAGAGGTGGCCACTGCATGATCCTGTCTGATCCACTGAGCTGGAATAGAGATAAAAATAGAGGATTTCAGTTTTTAGCATTAAGAACATTTGCCTTTTGTAGCCAGGCTACTTAGGCCAACTGCTGGCTATAGAATTCATACTTAAATATAAAAATAGAGCTCCTGAAGCAGCTAGTGCTTATAAGTACATGCAGGATAGGGCATGGGAATTTCAGTGTTGATCCAGATGGATCACTGTCTTTATGCTGTAGGGTGTCTCACTCATCTGTATGGTCTGATAGTTTAAAAGTAAAACATCTATCAAAATCTCATTACTTTGGAGAGGATGGGAGCTCATGGATTATAAACTTTAATTTATTTGTTATATCTTAAATTATTGTGCTGTACCTGAGCCATAAATTTTTACAAAACAAACTGCTGATGCATTTGAAAGAGCCAAGTAAATACTCAGCATGGTGACAGAGCAGCGATAGAGGGAGTGAGCAGGTGCGTGGGGTGAGGATGGCAGAGAGGTGCTGATGGCACATTGCTTTTGGAACTGCTGCTCTTGTTGTTTTTGCAATAAGATGCCTGTGTTTACTTGGAGAAGAGGAGAGAAGGTTAATGATATCAGTTCCTGGGAATACAGGCACTCCTCAGTGACTGAAAGGGAATATTCCTGGATCCACCAAAGATCATAATTTCACTCCCAAGTATCTGCTAGCAGAAAGACATGCCTGTCTGCTTTCAGTTTAATATTATCACAAAGTGCTGATTTATTGAATGGTGGTGTCAAACTTCTCAATAGTCTTTGAGCCTGTGCTCTGTAGGATTTACTTGCTGGTATAGGAGCTTGAAATGGCTATCAGTGTAGAAGACAGCATTTTAAACTGAGCAGCACTAAATAGCCTGATCCTGCAAATCTAGGATCTTGCAATTTATTTCAGAGAGACTGACCTTGCCAAGTTTTGTGTGCCGTTTAAGGGGAAATCTTTATCACTGAGACCACATGCTTTTGGGAGTGAGAGTGATAAGCCCCTTGAATCCTTGCAAGATAATGCCCGTACCTCCTGGGACAGGGCTCATGAGATTTGTTCAGTCCTATCCTTTATAGGAGGTAAGGTTGCTAAAGCACAAGAAGGATAAAAAGATCAAAAACTGTGTCAAAAAGATTTGACAGGCAAAGTAAAATAAAATACAGCCATGAAACCTGTAATGGGAGTCACAGTAGGTGCCAGCACTGAGTTTTAGTATGACAACTTCTAAAATACAGCCATGAAACCTGTAATGGGAGTCACAGTACGTGCCAGCACTGAGTTTTAGTATGACAACTTCATTAAGAATATAGCTAATAAGGGATTGTTCTGTATTATTTTATTCTGTATTATTTTTTCCCTGGTTACGCTGGTTGTCTGCAATTGGTCTCTTCCTCTAATACAGTTGAAATAGTGTTGATTCCAGAGATAACACACAGAAAGTGAAGGTGATACAGACAGATAATTATAAATACATCTTCTTTGTTTCATGGTGTGGACAGTCTTCCCGTGAAGGTCACTCTGACAATGCTCAGGATGTAATTGTGGAGCTGATGGCTGGTGCAACGCGAGGCCAGGCAGTGTAATCAGATCTTACATCTGGGTGCTCACTGTCAGGCTTTCAGGAAACTTCTTTTGCTCCGTGATAGACCTGTTCTCACTGGGCAATGGGAAAAGCCTATGTGACTGTTAAAACAAGAATGGAAAAATATGTATCTGGAATATGCATTGCTTTATCCTGCCAAGCCCAGTGTTTATTGTGGAGGCCAGACACATCTGTCCTCCTCCAACAGATATCATGGTGTTTCTTGGATTAAAAAGGCTGACTGTAGAAGAACAGTGGAAGAAATTGCTTCAGAAGACTGACTTATTGGAGTCCTATATCATATGGACCCTGTCAAAAAAATATTAGCCACAATAAAAGCTGACACCTGGGGAGATGAAAGCAGTATTGCTTGATACTGTGATTAACTTTATGGCAACATGCTCAAGGTGGGTGGTGGGGAATTGAGTCCTTTCTTCGTTTGACCTGGGTAATCAATATGATTACTTTGGGGATATTTTTTTTTTGGTTTATGTAATAAAACATCTGTAATAAAAGCTTGAAAAAAAAATTAGTTTTGGGAAAGAGACTGGAGACATGGATTGCAGACAGCTATTTGGGTCAAGGGGTTAGGTTTTTGCCAGGCTGCAGATGGGACAGAGAGGAGGACAGGGGCTGAAAGTGATTCTGAAGCTGGATCCATTGAACAGCAGCAGTGTAGGGAGCTGCACCTGATCGAACATTTGGCAAGAGCGAGGTTGATATGCACATTATTCCCTTTATGGGGTATTTCCGAGAATGCTGTGTATGAATGTGTGTTTGTTCTGAAAACTTGCAGTAAGTGTGAATAAGAAACCTTATTACACTGTCTTTGCATCTTCATGCCCTTGCAGATTTACTGGAAGATCTTGGAAAACAGCAGCTTTGGCGGGACAATTTAGTTGTATCAAGGATAAGGAATTCTTGCTGGAAGCTGACAGGAGAAATAAGATTTGCCTTTTCATTTATATAGCACATAAATTAATCTTGAGAGTGGCCCAGCTATTTGTAAAGTATATGGGCTTAAAAATAACCCTGTTATGAAATAGGACATGATGCAATACAATGGTATTACAGTAGTTTAGTTGGGCTTGTTCAGAAGAAAGCAAATTATGAACATTTGCTACATAATAGTGGATATTCTACCGCTTCTGGTTATTCCTGGGCCTCCAGGTCCTTGAAGAGCAAAAGCCAGACCTTAAGCAGTCTTACATTGTTGTTCAGATTTGCAATTCAGGGACAATATTCGGGATACTATAGGGTGTGTTGAAACACAGTGCAAAGGTGAAGGGCTGATTATGCAGGGTGCTGAGTGCCTTTAACTGCATTGAAGCCCAGGTGTTTCAGGCTGCTCAGTGTCTCCTCAGGCTCCCCACCATACCCAGAGGCACAGTTTCTTTTGGTGGAAGGAAGCTGCAGGATGTTTGCAGCCAGTGAATCTGCACTGGATAATCTGCACTGGAGGGAGGTTTGTAATGTTTTCTGATAAGTGATATCAATCTTCCTAGCATTACTAGTACATTACTGTGTCTTCTCTTCTTCCCTGTCCTGGCTGGGGCACGATCAGCCCTCAAGTATTACTTTCCAAACTGAAAATCTTAAAAGCTATCGAAACATCAATGTTCTCCAACTGCACTGTCAAAAAATGGCTATCCAGTCTATTTAAAAACCATAGCTTTTAAAAATATTTTTAATTCATTAAAATATATTAATGTTTTGCCTTCCCCTATGCTTTTGGACTCAGAAGATAAATGATTTTTTTTTTTCCAGAGAAGCAAATAACTTTCTCTATTCCTCTGCAAAAGCTTTATGCCACAATAATTTAAGATTTCCTCCAGGTTAGAATACTTCTGCATGTAAAACCTCTTTGAAGGTTTAAATAGACTGTAACTGAGTTTTGACATGTATTAGCATGTGTCAAGTAGTGCAGTTATTAAGGGTAGTGGAGACAAGACACATTCCATCTCTCCAGCGACTGACTCGCAGGTGTCCAGATCACTACGGGCCACAAGCGGGCAAAGCCACTAAAAAAATGATCACCCTTTGTTGCAACAAGGATTAAAAACTCCCTTTGCAAACCATTTCAGCAACAGATCCATGCGTGATCCAGTGAGGAATAAACTCTAGTTGCTGTCTTACAAAATCATGTGCCAGGGTTGTAACTGGGAAATTGCCTTTTTTATTCCTTTTGATGTAAATCTTTTCTGTGCCTCTTGTAAGGTGCTGTGTCCACACAGAACATATTTTTAAAGTGTATTCAAGCATATATTTGCACAGCATGATGGGCATTAATTAAACAGGAGTTACTGAGGTCTGACCTGTTCCTCTTCTGAGTGAGCTGAATCTGTCTGCATCCAAATAGTTTGTAAGAGAGAAATCATTTGCAGTACTGATAGATTTTATTTTTTTTTATCCTTTAATTGCTTTCATTGGTTTACAAGGAACTAACTGAAATTGTCATTTTCCATAGCAGAATTAAAGGAGTTCAGCCTGGAGAAGAGAAGGCTGCGTGGAGACATCATAGCAGCCTTCCAGTATCTGAAGGGTGCCTACAAGGATGCTGGAGAGAGACTCTTCATCAGGGATTGTAGTGATAGGACAAGGGGTAATGGGTTCAAACTGAAACAGGGGAAGTTCAGGTTGGATACAAGGAAGAAGTTCTTTACTGTAAGGGTGGTGAGGCACTGGAACAGGTTGCCCAGAGAAGTGATGAATGCTCCATCCATGGCAGTGTTCAAGGCCAGGTTGGACAGAGCTTTGAGTGACATGGTCTAGCGTGAGGAGTCCCTGCCCATGGCAGGGAGTTTGGAACTGGGTAAACTTTAAGATCCTTTCCTACCCTAACTGTTCTATGATTCTATGAGTGTGACATGCAAAAGGAAATACTCAGGACTCAATGCTTTTTAAAACATAGCAACTGACCCTTCATTTCTCTCCCTAGGGCACAGCTTCTGTTCTGCAGCGCAGGTCTGACAATGAGGAGTATGTGGAAGTGGGAAGACTTGGTCCATCAGATTATTTTGGTAAGAAAATTCAGCTCACATATGGTTCAGACAGACAGGCACGTGGAGTTACGTCGAGTAGTCATTGTCCTAATTAATGTTCTTCTCTTTCACACGAGAGGGGTTATGTGTAGGTCAGCCGCTGCTCTCAGCAATACTGAGAGATGTCAGCAGAGCTGAAACTGTTCCTTGGTTTACACCAGTGCAGCTGACAGGAGGCAGACCCAGAACCAGCAAAACAATGTGAAAGTGTTTGTTTTCAAAGCCATTTTACATGCATGCATTATGCATGTGTGATGCACTTGTACTGTCAACAGAATTATGTAGAGTGTCTATCATTAGATACATACAGGGAGATTCTCTATAACTAAAGCAACTGAATATGCACCCACCAAAAGAGTCACGGAGCGTGTGACAGTGTATTTATCCCTGTTTCCAGGTGAAATAGCGTTACTGCTCAATCGGCCCCGGGCTGCTACGGTGGTGGCACGTGGACCCCTGAAGTGTGTAAAGCTGGACCGGCCCCGCTTTGAACGAGTGCTCGGTCCTTGTTCCGAAATCCTCAAGAGAAACATTCAGAGATACAATAGTTTCATTTCTCTCACCGTCTAAATGATTCCTTCTGGAAAGCTGCCTCTGCGTGACCTTGTGCATTTAAATTTGCGCTGTACAGCTCCATAGCTTTATGAGGAAAAAGATTAAAAGTGTGCATTTTATGCGTATTTTTTCTGTTCATGTCACGTGGTGGATGTCAGTTCAAATCTCATGTGTCATGTAAGTAGGAAGACAACTGTTTGGATAAGACTAGCTTTGGAAGATTAGGCTCTTGGCTTGCAGGCAAGATTTTTACCTATTGTTGTATCACGTAGCTTAAAACTGTGTTTTTAACTATTTAAAATACGTATGAATTTCTGTTTCCTTCATTATCTTTAAAGTTGGTCTTATTCACCTTTTGTCAAGCTTCTTTCATCAAGAGATGTCCCTCTGCCTGTCACTTTTAAAAGACTTTTCACTGGTTCTGGACTGGAGGTTTCTGAAATCCATAGGGTGAGTGGCAGTGGCATAGTTTAGGAGGGAAGGTTGGAAGAAGGTTTTGATCATTCCAGCAAGCCAGGGAAAAATAGAGCTTTTGAGAAATTTTGTTTGTGGCTTAGATATAGGGGCCATATTCCTCCATGTTACAAGCCCTTTCAAGTCTGCTTTGTAGGATAAGCTAAACCAAACAGCCTGCTCCAGTCTTCTGGGTGAAGAGGTCAGGAGACAATGGGTTCTAAGAATTTAGATGAAGCCTTTAGGACCCAAGTTATTTGCCCTCAGATCTTTTCAAATGAGGGTTTGCATTAGATCCCTTAAAAGTCCAGCAAGAATGTCCTTGCTGAATTAAGTGGGCTTCAGAACGTATTGATCTGCAGCAGTATCCTCAGCCTCTTCTCTATCGCATGTAATTCTGAAGAGGTGGTGCCAGGTGCACCTCAGAGGCAACAACAACAGTTTGTTTTTAATAAGGTCCACTTAATTAAATTTAAATGCCTTTCATTTAGTATATGACTACATTCTAGGACTTTTCAGGATTTTCTGAAAGCCAAATACATGCTTCAGAATTGCTGCCTTTCCTCCGAAAGAAATTTCAAAACCAAAAGCACCAGGACTGCAAGCAGCTCCCAGAGCCCAGGTCCTTCCAAGTGCAGGCAGCCTTGCTAGTGGTTGCGGCTGCCCTGCCTAGGCATGCGTCTCCTCTTGGATGGAGCTTTTTGCAGATCCAGACCTTCCTGTGCTGTGCAGCCCTCAAAGGTGGGAGCATCTAGATGATTCTTTGTGAAGCTATTCCCTTGAAGAAAAGCTTGCCTTCGGTAACAGCAGCAAAACTCTGCATCTCAGCTACTCTAAATAGCGCTGCCTGCATCTCAGTTGTGGCAAAACTCTATTTCTTCTTCAGGGTAACATTTGAGTACATACAGACTTTCTGTATCTTGTACATGCCAAAGGTTATGCAATGAAATAAGGCAGCAGTCTCCCTTTTAGCACTAGAGGTGTTAGTGAAGAACATGGCTAAAATTACTGACATGCAATGTGCTTTCTTCTTTAGAATTAACAAAAACTAACTTAGGACTTTCCTACCGACTCCCACTCGGAGGGCCCAGTGCTCCAGTAGCTGTAGCCACAGAGATCGTTACAGACCAAACTGCTTCTCGGCTTCACACGCCTCTCATCACTTCAAGGTGCTTAATTTATTCCAGCATATTTTCAGAGGTCCTGTCAGTGTATATTCGTTGCTACTATTTATTATGATTCTGTTGTGCTTCTTGCACTTGTTATCAGATATGACCGTTAACATTTTTCAACCTTGCAATTTTTATCACGTACATTTCTATAGGCAGACCTCCATTCTATATATATAGAGATAAATGTTTGTGTTTGCAAAACTTCTGATTTGCTTCACTGTTTTTGTATTCTCTCGTGCAGTTTTTAAAAGAAATATTTTTTAAAGGCTACCACTCACTCATGGATGTTCTTTTACCTATTGCGTTCTGTTGTACTGGTAAAAAATGGTGAGTGTTTTGCATAACATGCAAGATGCATTTCTTGTTAAACACCAAGTATTAGCCTTGCTGTTTAGAAGTTACTCAAGCACACACCCACCCACCAGATCCTTTGCTTTAAACCTTTACAGCTCATGGAAAATACGTTTGAATTATGGTTCTGTTACAAGCAATTTCAAGAGGAGCATAACCATTTAACACCAGGATTCCTATGCTGTAAGTGGAATAAAATTATATTCAATGACATTTTAAAGATAATTGTAATATTTGCAGTGGATGATGGGACAAGATTATGGTATGAATAAAATTCTTCTACATTATGTGCGGCCGTCGTGCATTTACAAATAGCAAGGTCTGTATGAATAGATGTTCTAGTTAAAATCTGCATATCATAAAAAGTTTGAACTGTACTGAAAATAATCAGATGCAAAGGGACAAAAAATAGACCAAGAATCCCTGTGCGATACATAGTAATGGCAACCAAACTGGTTTTCTGGAGGATTAATAATCTTCTGTTTAACTGTAACCATATATGTCTTTATAAAGGAACAGGGGTTCAAGGTGTCTCCTGGACCTTCATGTTGTTGTTTGAATGCCAGTTTAGGCAGGTGTTGAAGCACATGTGGAACATGAAGTATGTGAGCTGGTTGCAGGAACCCTTTGTAGAGCTTCGAAGCCCACAGGGCTGCTGCTGAGACTGTTGTATAGCTAGCAGGAAGACTTGGGGAAGAACAAACACAAATACTGCTCCTTTTCCCCCAGTATCATAGTCAAAGCCCATGTGCAGGGCTGCTGAACTCACTCCATGCAGCTTCTTCAGCTTGTTCAGCCTGGAGAAGAGAAGGCTCCAGGGAGACCTTAGAGCAACTTCCAGTCCCTTTAGGGGCTGACAACAAATCTGGAGAGGGGCTTTTTACAAGGACATGAAGTGACAGGACAAGGGGGAATGGTTTTAAACTGACAGACAGAAGATTTAAATTTGATATTAGGAAGAAATTCTTCCTTGTGAGGGTGGTGAGGCCCTGGCACAGGCTGTCCAGAGAAGCTGTGGCTGCTCCATCCCTGGCAGTGTTCAACGCTGGATTGGACAGGGCTTGGAGCAACCTGCTCTAGTGGAAGGTGTCTCTGCATGTGGCAGGGGTTGGAACTGGATGAGCTTTAAGGTGCCTTCCAACTCTCACCATTCTGTGATTCTATGATTCTCTGTGGTAGCCCCCACACAGGAATCCTGGGCGGCTCCCGGCATCCAAGGGCTGTCCAGCTTTCCATTTTTGGAGTGTGTTATTTTTCCCCCCTTTGCTATGATTCAGGAGGGAAGGACTTGTCTTCCCAGAGAATTACTCACATTATGTAGTAATCAAGTGACCACTCTGTCTGAGGTTCTTCCAGAAGGACGTTACCAGCCCACGCTCCCCAGAAAAGAGCATCTTACCACTCCTCATTGTCATTCTTTTTTCAGTAGGTTTTGTGTCACAGCCATTTCAGGAGTCCCAGGACAAAAGAGAAGACTTTTTTTTTAACAGAAACTAATTGTATCTCCGGGATTTTTACAGGGCCCGTGTGGCTGAGCACGCTCTAGTGTGTTATCAGGTTACTGTTAGCTCTTCTAAGCATTCCCACTGCATTGTGGCAGTGGGTGCCTAAAGCTGTTGAGTCATACGAATCCTTGATCTTCAAGCACAGCGTGACACCATGTTACATGTTCAGGTGTCGGTGGAAAACAGGGGCTGTTGCAGACAGCCAAGTCGCCCCCGGGTGTGACAGTTTGTTCTTTGGCTGCTGGTTGGTTTTTCTTGCAGTAAGTGGTCTTCAGAAGCAGAGTCACCACACGAAGGGTGACATTTCTGCTGTTGTAAAGGTTGCACAAATTGTGTACATCACATTCAGTTTCAAGCCTTAAATACTACATAAATCCTTTCACTGACCTGCTTATGGAAGAGATGATGTTTGTTCTTTGCACACATTTCTGTGTAGCTGCTGAGAGAGAGAATATTTTCTTGTGCAGAGGCAAAACCATGACAATCTCCTTAAAGAGAGCCAGAGATCCCATTGCCTGCTGTTCACGGCCGTGCCACATGAACACAAACTGGCAGCAACTGCATTAGAGTCCCCAAAGACTGTTCCAAAAACCATTGCAGGTAGGTGGGAGTTAGCAGAGTAGGAAGACCAAGTAGCTGATGTTAATCTTAATGATCTTAAGGTCCTTTCCAACCCTAACTATTCGATGATTCTATGTTGCAGCATTGATGTCCATGCTCATTGCAGGGGGATTGGACTAGATGACCTTTGAAGGTCCATTACAACCCAAACTATTCTATGATTCTATGATACTGTGACCCAATGAGCACTAACTGGCTTAAAAGCTCACATTTGATATTTTGAAGACCAGCTCACCGTTTAGAGACCGAATTATCTACTCTGACATTCCCAGGCATGTTTTTTTATTTGTTTCTAATGAGTTGGCAACTCTGGAGCTCATTTTCGCCTTCTTCCAATATACACGCTGGATCAGAAACTCATGTTTCCACAGCCAGAGTCACTTCTGTAGGTCCCAGTTCCCTCTGGAGAACATATTTGGATGTGAGCGTATGCGTAGCCTTGAAAATCTGATGTTATACGAATGAACTGGCTTCGATGCTCCTCCTTCTCTGCTGCTTGGTGGAGTTTTATCTGGGATGCAGCACTTGCACGACAAGCTGGCCTTTTCTCTGGAAAAGCCTGGCCAAAGGAGCTGGCATCTGCAGCCATCTGGTATTTTTGTGAAGGCTGAAGATGTTTTTTGTGCTTGATCAGGCTCCAATACCAGAGTGATTCTTCTGATGTCTAAAAATTCTGGATTTGGCTTTTAGAAAAGAGGCTGCGCTTTGCCTGAGAAAGGAAAGCGAAGCACGAATGTCTCCTTGGGCACATACTCTGCCTCCTATCTCAGAAGTGCCCAGATAACTGAGTGCTCCAGCCCTTTCCCAGCTGTGTTTTAATCCTTGTTTTCAAGTCATTCTCTGCAGAAGTATCGCAGAGAACCTCCACTGCCCAGACAGGCTGCAACACATGTTCCCATGCTTGTGTGCCGAGGCAACTGTAAGTGTGCAGAGTTCTCTTTAAAACAGTCATGAGCTCTCATGGAATTAAAAATGTAATCATTTTACCCAAGAAGACTGCTTCTATTCCAGTATAAACTGTCTCCAAACATGGAACAGCAGCATGCCATTTTCCTGCACGGGCCAGCAGTGCTGAATGAATTGGCAGATGCTGCAAGATCTCTGGTAGCTGGCCTGCGAGAATGCTGCTCCTCTCTACTCACAGCTTTGGTTCAAGGCCGAAAGTGTTGCTTTGCCAAAAGAAGTGCCCTTCTCTCAAGCCCTGATGGGATAAATCAAGCCTCATACTGCCAGGACCCGCTGGGTGTATTCACCTTACCCTTGGTGGCTGTAACAGCCTCTGATCTTTGCAGGAGCTGGCAGTCGGAGACAGGATGTATAGACTGATGATGAGGTAGGGATTTTCTCACCACTGCTGCTGTTACTGGTGCTCTGGATGTCCATACTGCTGGCTCGAGTGAAATCAAGCCTTTCTGGGAAGTGGCTACTCCCTATCCTCTTTATACAGAAAACGTATTGTTATTATTTGAAAGCACTTTTGTATTCCTCTTAGACTACAAGCATGGTGATTGTTCCATTAGAAGACATCATGGTGCATAGCAGTGAAATACGACGTACAGTACCATGCAGTATGTATTTTCCAGATAAACTGGGAAAACAGTGAAATGGATCTGCAAAAGAGGGGGTACAATAGCTGCTTTGCATTCCTCCACATGTGTGGAATTTATGTGCTCTACAGAGCGACTCTGTTCCGCTCCCATGTGTTTATGGTGATCGGATGATGAGCTGTATTTCTAGCCGGTTTCATTTTCTCTGTTGTATTTGTGGGCCAAGCACAAAGTCGCAGCGACTTCAGATCGAACGCAGCCATGAATTAGTGCTGGCTAAACCCTCCCACCATTTATTTCCACTACGGCAGCAAGAGGGAACAGACTTAGCAGCTGAAAAGTACAAAAGATTATTTCTCCTTCTCATCCAGGGGCAGCTCAACCAGTTTGCCAGATAGAAGCAGTTGGCTGCATTTGCAGACTCTGGGTTATTTGGTTGAGACTTTCCAGCCAGGAGATGCATCTCC
The DNA here is from genome assembly GCA_009867235.2 of Psittacus erithacus. NCBI lineage: Eukaryota > Metazoa > Chordata > Aves > Psittaciformes > Psittacidae > Psittacus > Psittacus erithacus. The sequence continues at coordinate 149,271 of WYDI02030158.1, forward strand.
TCCGCACCCCACCCTGCCTGTGGAGCTGGATGTGCTGCGGAAGCGGTGAGATGTGTCACTAATCACAGTTTAACTTGTGTAATGATGACTGCAGAAACTGCTGCCAGAGAGGAATCTGCATCTCTTAGCACCGGCTCCTGCAGAGATGGAAGAGCCCCAGTCTTGGTCCTGCAGTCAGGAGGGAATCATGCCCCCACACACGATTCATGCAGCTCCTGGCGAGGCTGAAGGTATCTGGGAAAGCAATAGAGCTGCTCCCAAGCCTGGCAAGTGTAAGTCACTGCTAACGGTGACTTACACCGGCAGCATCATGAGCTCCGCTCCCACTGACATGGACCCTCAGATGCATCCAGCACATGCTGCCATGGGCTGAATTCCCATGCAATGGCAGGATGGTTCATATCGTTGACACATATCCAGTAAAGCATCACACCCTCTCCTATTGCCTTGCATTTCTGGCTCATAGCCTGGGATTCAGCTTTCAGAGAGATACAGGATTAGCCAAGGACGGCTTTTTAAATCTGAGATTTGCAGGGGGCAGGAGAAGGTACCGAAATGACCAGAGGTTCCCGAGGAACAAGAGAACCAGCCCAACAAAGGCAGCCTTGTGTGAGCGGGGAGATGCAGCAGAACCTGTGTCCAGATGAAAGCTGCCCTATCAAAATAGTCATAAACAAACCCGCCTCCTCTGCTAGAGAAAAGCTGTTGTGCCAGGAGCATATTAAATTGTATATGCTTTTTCTCAAGGCAAAAGAATTGCAGCAGTGACGGCAGCTGTGTGTGCTGGAGCCGAGCCACTGTATTCAACTAATGAAGGCCTTGCTGAGGACGGGGTGGGGGAAGGACTGCAGATGAATGTATTATTCACAGGGACCCACACTGGAATAATCTACCGGCACTGGGGATATGTGGTAGGGAAAAAAAGGTGAATGCCCGGACACTGAAAGCTGATGCATTTGCCAGAGCACAGGTGATGGGCCACATCCCTTCCCGGGCTGCCCCCTGCACTCCTGCGGGTGCTGCTGTTTACAGAGTGAGGGAAGATGTGTTTTTTCTTCCCTGGGTTTCCCTGGGGAGGTTCTGGGTCCCAACCCACAGGAGTGGAGCTGGGCTGCAGCTACTGCTCTGACCCAGGCAGAGGAGCAGGTTACAGGCAGAGGCTGCTCATCCTGCCTGGTATGGAGTGTGCAGGAGGTGGGATTTGGAACCTGTGGGGAGCAGGAGACATGGACAGCCTCACCCTCCACGTCAGTGGGATCTGCTGATAGCCACCTGGTTGGTCCCAGGTGTGGTGGGTGAATAGGAAATAATGTGGCCTCATACCCACAGGAGGATTGCCTCAGCCTGTTTCTCTTCTAGCAGGGCTGCTCTCCTTGGCTTGCACCTACATCCTGAAGAGATGGCGTGCAGAGGGCTTGGGACTCACCCATCCTGCAGCCAGTGTCCGCCTTTTAAGAGCCCACCTCTGTGTGAGTGTCCCTACACAGGCTTGGAGAGGCCCCTCTGCAACCTCTGGATGCTGGTGAATTGCGAACAAGATGTGATTTCATCACCACTCACACTGTCTTAGTCATGTGTGAGAGGAATCATAGAATAGAATCATAGAATAGTTAGGGTTGGAAAGGACCTTAAGATCATCCAGTTCCAACCCCCCTGCCATGGGCAGGGA